>SDVV010002682.1:0-22533 GCA_016164225.1 Gammarus roeselii
AGACTACACCTTAATGAGACTACACCGAGATGAGACGGCACTAGATGAGACTACACCTTAATGAGACTACACCGAGATGAGATGGCACTAGATGAGACTACCCCTCAATGAGACTACACCGAGATGAGACGGCACTAGATGAGACTACCCCTCAATGAGACTACACCTTAATGAGACTACACCGAGATGAGACGGCACCAGATGAGACTACACCTTAATGAGACTACACCAAGATGAGACGGCACTAGATGAGACTACCCCTCAATGAGACTACACCGAGATGAGACGGCACTAGATGAGACTACACCTTAATGAGACTACACCGAGATGAGATGGCACTAGATGAGACATCACCATGATGAGACTATTCTACATGAGACAATACCAAGATTACGCGGCAATAGATGAGACTACTCCAGGATGAGACGGAACCAGATGAGACAATACCAAGATGAGAGGGCATTATTGTGCGACTACCCCAAGATGAGACAGCGCTAGATGAAACTACATCAACATGAAACAGCAATAGATAAGACTACCACAAGATAAAACGGCGCTAGATGAGACAACTTCAAGATGAGACGGTACTAGATGCAACTGTTCAAAGATGAAATGGCACTGATGAGACTACCCCTTAATGAGACGGCACCATACATGACACTAGACTGCACTAAGATGAGACGGCACTAGATGCGATTACTCCAAGATGAGACGACACTAGAGGAGTCTACACTAGGAAGAGATGGCACTAGATGAGACTGCCCTGAAATGAGACGGCACTAAATTATACTACACCAAGATGAAACCAGACTTGATAAGACTACCCAAGATAGTCGGCACTAGGTGAGGTGACTCCAAAATGAGATGCTGTGAGGCAGGTCTGAGGACGCAAGAGGCAGTAACTATCTCCCCCTTCTTCTTTCTTTGAAGTAGCCTTGTAAAGAGACAAGTTTCTCGTATTACTGCTAAAATAAACGTAACCAAAGAGATGAGACTACACCAAGATGAGATTACTCAAAAATTAAACTCAGATTGCACCAGGACAGTTCTGGTTGAGGGGGTCCTACAGGGTTTGGAGTTGAATGATTTTGCATAAAATGAATAGACGGGATTCAGACTGAAAAACAACGTATTGATATGCTATGACATGCACCGCCAAGTAAATTGGAATAAAATGTCATGAAAAAAGTTAAGAAGATGCGGAATATAAGTCCATGACGCTGATGGAGATTCGTATCAGCTGGGAAGGGCAAATCTACGGGATTTGGAACAGGGCGCAGAATTGCAATGCCAGGAGCACTTTTTCGTCCGTGAATTCATCTTGAAGTGATCTAACTGCACATACAGCAATCATGGGAAGGTGCTAAGGGTGGGAGACAATGAATGAAAGTATCAGGGTTTTTGCTGCATTACCATCATAATATGTGATAATCTAGAATGTGCCTGATTGTTTCTTCTCTTGTGGAAATTGTTAGCTGCTCAATTCACTTGTGTGGCAGAACAAGAGAATGAAGCACTTACTTATTTTAAACATCTAAAACATGTTTTAAATCAATTTACTGCTCTTGAAATCACGATTCCTAAATCGGTTTTCTGATGCACCTTCCGTAAATAGGAACAATTGTTTGGCCATTGACGAATGTCAAACGGTTAAATAAAACTACACTATGGAATGATTTCCTGAGATATTATTATTTGAAAAGATGTAAGCAAGAGTAGGTTCCGATATGCAACCAATTCTTGGATCGCTTTTAAACTCTCACGTCTGTACAATATTTTTTTTGTCAATTCCAATATATTGGTTTTTCGAATTCCGCGAGATAAGTTAATTTTTTAGGGGATAAAAATAAGTCCCTATGTATGGATAGATTGCCAATTTAAAGTGGATAAACCAGTTGTGATAGAAACATCTTGCCTTTAATGAAAAAAATAATTTTTCATGTTGTGTAAAAAGTTTGAGATCAGCACAACCACAATTTACTTACGGCCATTTGTTCGGTGCCAGTCAGAGAGGACTTAGGTGCCCTTTCGGTCGTGACCGTGATTAATTTATGACACTGATTACTTTCTTTCCTGAGTAATAATTCAAGTAGTGATACCGGGAAGGACACACCACAGTATCACACTTCTTCCATCCACTCACAAATATACCCAACCTTAGTCCGCCATCCTTCCACCCATACTTAGATCTTCCTTCATGCTTACGCCCACTCACCTGTGCTTCAATCATCCTTTCTTCCAATCTCTCATCATCAGTTCTCATCATGTGTCCAAGCCCCCCAAGAACAGGTGAATCAACTCTGTCCTCCAGTTTCCTCCCTATCCGCGTTCTAATTTGAACAACATTATTATTGAACCTATACTTAAGCATGATTATGGGCGAGGGTCCCTCATACATATTTTTTATATTATTTTGCGTGTCCTATCATTGAACGATGTGCAGCATGTTGGGCAGATGGTCCTACCATGTAAAGCTCACAACCTGGAAAACCGCGGTATCACGGGAACCGCATGTGACATGGAAACCGTGTTGTCTGAGAAACCGCGCTGTCATGGAAACCGTGCTGTCTCGAAAACCGTGCTGTATTGGAAACCGAACTGCATTGGAAACCATGCTGTCTTGGAGATCCCGCTGCTTGTTAGCCGAGCTGTCGTGTAAATTGTGATATCATGTAAACCGTGCTGTGTTGTGAAGACCGCCGTCTTTGGAACCGTGCTGTCTTGGAAACCACACTGTCTTGGAAACAGTGAAGTCTAGGAAACCACGCTGCCTGTTAGCCGAACTGCGTGTTAATGGTGATGTCATGTAAACCGTGCTGTGTTCTAAAGACCGGTGACTTATCAACCGCGCTGTCTCAGAAACTGTGATGTCATGGTAGCTGTGCTGTCTTGGAAGGTCTTGTAAACTGTGCTGTCATGGAAGCCGTGCTGTCTTGTAAGCCGTGCTGTCTTGGAAACCGTGCTGTCTTATGAAAAACGTTTTCTTGAAAAACGTGCTATCATAAAACCATGATGTTTTAAAACCGTTTTGTCATGTAAACCGCTTTTTTTGTAAATTTAGCTGTCCTGTAAACCCTGCTCTTTTGTTTACTGTGCTGTCTTGTAAGTCGTGCTGTCGTGTAAGCCGTGTTGTCGTGCTAACAGTACTTCTTCAATACTCTCGAGGGTCGTACTGAATTTTTGCCTGTACTGAAGACAATGACCAGCAGATACGGTCACGTGATGCCACGAGAGCAGGATGGCTCGAGTCAGGAACAACGTTGGTATAGTGTGCATTCGTTGAGCCCTCATCAATGTGATCGGACCCCTCCCTCGCTTAATAAGATATACAAAGCTGCAGCACACCTTATCAGAGAAGATCAAAGACACAGATTTATCTCAAGGACTCATGGCTAAGCTAACAAGGTAACCATGTTATGATGCCAGGGCGACACCCATTCATGCTTATATATGATGATTTTTTTTTAACCTAAAACACGATTTGCGCACCACTCCATCGTGACCTTTCACTAGTGTTTGTTTGATTCGGAATCTATATTCCGAATCATTGCTGAATCGAAGCACTTGATGAATGTCGATACGCACCTCGATACATCACGCACCCTCAAACTATTTATCGGGTGCCAGCGATCTGGACTAAAAAAAATGAACGCACGAATCTGAATGAAGTTTTCTCTATAGGTCAATATATGCTTCAATCATTCACCTGATTGTATGGTAACAAAACTTATCTCTAACAAATACTTGATACTTCCTATGCCACAACAGCAGCAAGCTTCTCTCAATTCCATCCATGGTGCAATTTCTTCCTGAACAACTAAAAAAAAGGTTTAATAAATGACCTCTGCAATGTTATCTTGACTTGAAAAGTTTCTTGTCCCACGGCTGCAGATTTATGACCTTAGCTCCAAACAACTGTCAACAGCATGAGTTATCACCGCTGCAGGTGACTGGGCGGTGGTGGTAAAAAAAAACTGGACAGGGGAAAAGACGATCAGTTTTCGTTTTGAATTAAACGTTGCTATGAAAAGTCAACTTTTATAGTCATGCAGAAATGATGAATATGAAATAGTACTGAGAATGAAAGGACAACTAAAATTGCAGTAACGGGGGAATTCTGTGTATGAACGAATGCAAGGTTTGACATCGCGTCCACCAAAGCTGTCAGTAAGGGAAAATAAGAGCGAGGGACTTATTCTTATTGCTTGTGCGAACGATGGACAAAACACTCGACAGGAATCGGTAATCCCCAACAAAAAACATTTTTTAACGATTTTCGCTTGTATAGCAGGCCGGTTGCGGCGAAACTGCCACCTGGTAGCCTTTTTATTTGCCCACGGCCATTGACCACCTTCCTTCGGCCTTCAATGGAAGTCTATTGTGAGGATAGGAAAACACGCTACCTACTCGGCCATCGAGCCGCAGGTTTGCTGTCCTTTCATTCTCAGAACTATTTCAGACTGTACGTATTTTTGGGAGTTTCTTCGATGTGCACCAACAATTACATCTTCAAAACTGTACATAATGGGAGACTGACGAGGCCAGGTTTATTGTATGACAAATAATTTGATATCATAAAATATGAGTTCGAGTTTGCACAATGTATACTACACGCATTGTTTACATAAAAAAAAAAACATTTCCGCTCTCAATAACTACTTTAAACATGAGTCCGACGAAAATAAATGGTTTTTGTTTTTACGTACAGTCGCCAGCAAACGTTTTTGCCGTCTCATAAATTCTTGATGTGTTGTAATTATATGATCTGCTATGGATTAAATGACACTGGTCATATTTTCTTAATGGAATACAAATTTGTTGTTACATAAAACTCAATTTGGAATATTCGGTAAAATGGTTTCTGATAAATGAACAACAGGACTGGATACATTTTAAAACTATTAATAAACAGCAAATGTTAATTGATAGTAAAATTGCGTGATTATGAACACATCATTTTTTTTTGTCCGCAAAATTAATCGGGCGACCGTGCAAACAAATAAATGCATACCATCAAACTGTCAAACTCTTTCAATTACTGGACATAATCATTTGATATTGACGACTTTGCATTGAAGCTAATAGCTTAAATATAATATTTATAATTAGCATTGCAAAATAAATACTTGTTAATACAAGACTAAGGGCAAGTGCATTATTCGTTTATGGCATCGCTATCGGAACTTACCTGATGTTAACAACTTGCATATCTCATCCAGTACCACACTATTCTCGTGACCCTCACTATCATTATTAAAAATGTCACCCCTTATTTGAAATCCGGTAATTTTTTGTTGCTTCATCATATTATTAAAATACTTCTTTAACCTTCATCATCTATTTCTATTCTGCTCGATTTTCTATAACGTTTAAGTGCAATATGTAGAAACTATATACTGACACCTAAAATCTCAACAACTGATTATCAATGCTTTCATAAGTTGCCACGCTGATAATATACGCCATGGATAGCACGAAAGCTCAATGACCATAATCGTACACTCAGGACCTGTTGTGCTGATTTCAAGGACCAGTATAGGTATTTTGGTTTAGATGTATTGGACGTATTGGACGCTCATAACCTTAGTGATGTTCTCTCATAAAAAAATGTCCAGATGTGTGTCATTGGTTTATTTAGGAATGAATGAGTAAGTGTAACTTTTCAAGTGCCGCCGGCGGGTGATTGAAATTAGAGATGTGAATGTTTTAAGAATAATTCATCTCAAGCCCATGACTGTAACAACACCGTGAAATCATCATGGGAAAAACTCAGTCCTCGCCAAGGTCCGATCGCGCGTTGCATGAATACAAATCCAGCACTTTAACCACTGAGCCATCCAGCAGAACAAAAGTTGAGATTCAAGCTTTCGTGAGCATTGTACTGTTTTAGGGTCGACTGCCAATTCTTCTGTTTATCACTGTTGTAGCACAATAACCGTGCTCAAGATGCTAGAAAGAACACACCAACAATTCCGTTGGGAGACTTAACGATCAGCTCCCAACGGAAGTCTCCCAACAGAACTGTTGGTATGTTCTCTGTAATGACACCCTAAGTTTCCACGACATTCTTATTCAGCTACTACTATTATGATAAATAGTCATAATTCGATCTAGGTGAGAACATCCTTATATTGATCATGTCAAATATCCACGGTTGATTAGGTGCTCGAAAACACGAATTTTCTCGTGTATTTCCAACGAGCCCTATGACAGGGGATTACTATCACGCCAGCATAATCTCTGCTTGTCGTAAGAGGCGACTAATGAGGGCTCCTGGCTGCGGGGGATTCAGAATTTTATTACCGTGACTCCTTCTGTGTCGTATAAGGTGACTAATATGGGGGAGCGAGATGGCTAGGGATCCGTTCCGCTGTCAGCTCCACCCTCAAAGACGGCATGACGAGCGGGGGAAGGAGAGGTTGACGTCTCTCTGAACCACATTGTTGGGATCGCTGAAATTGCATAGTTGTTGTACAAATAAACTAAAGAAAAGAGAGATTGGTGAGATAATTGTGAGAGAGAAGTTTAATGTGTTGGCGCTGAGTGAGACGAAGATAAAAGATACGGGCGATTGCGAGTTTGGCGTGGTAAGTGGAAGAAAGTCGAGCGTGGAGGAAGGAAGGGCAAGAGATGGTGTAGTGTTGAAATTGAATGATCGGTTGGGTATTAGCAGTACGGAATGGGAAGAGATATCCTCAAGATTGGTGAGGGCGAAAATTCAGCTGGTTAAAGAGAGATGGGTGATTGTGAATGCTTACATACCTGGTAACGAGAGGAATGAGGAGGAGAGGGAGAAATTTTGGACTTACCTGAGTGAGTGTATTGAGAGTTTTGGAGGTCAATCCATCGCGGTTGTTTTTGGTGACCTAAATGCGAGAGCTGGATATGTAGTTCACAAATGTTTACAAGTGTAAGAAGACTAGAACAGTTCTTTTGTCCCAGGCTAGGTTGCCCATTGATAGTGAAAAGATTAATTCTGAAGTAGAATGTCTAAGAGAGCATCTGTCTGTGTATTTTATGTTTTACTAGATCAGGAACGGAAAAGTTTGTAGGAGGAATTAGAATTTAACTATGATACTCGAAACCACTAAAATCAGCACCTAGTAGTAGTAGTTTGCATTGATAATGAGCGAATTCGCATTGATAACGAACAGGTTATTAACTGACTCTCTTTTGTGTTCATTTTTTTAAGACTCTTTTGTGTACTTTAATTGAGAGAGCTGTATAAGGTGTAAATTATCTGAAAACTTATCGCCTGTAAATAAGTGTGTGAGGTGTAATAAGTGCTCAAAATAAGTACAAGTTAATGCGCGCGAGCAGTTGAGTGCGGAGATTCCCCCAGACGACGTTTGCGGATGCCTCCTACTCTGTCGGACTGCTCGGTCTGCTTCAGGAGCGTCTTCAGGGACCTCGCGAGAAACCTCGTCTGCCGGTTCTGTAAGCTAGATGGCAGGTCGACCGGGTCTTGGTGACCTTCCAGGGCCTGCGGCGGAGGGACGACGGCGACGTGAGGACGGGATCCTTGCGGGGATGATCTTTGTACTAGAAGAGCAGCTGCTCACTGTCGCCAGTGAGTATTTGGAGATGAGATAGGAGATCGGCAGTACTTGTGACACCGTAGCGGAGGTGAGAACCGAGGTACGTAAGGTACAAGAGGACCTTGTTAGTAAGCGTGATTTAGAAGGCTAGTATGGGCCTGGCGGAATAGACGAGGGAGCTTGTAAAAGTTAATGAGTTGGTGGTCCATGCTCTACATCGGGATGGAGAGGCATCCCGAGAGAAGATTGACCGGGGGGGACTCAGTTCGTTTGCGGAGGAGTCTTGGTGGTTCTGCTCTGTTTTCCTAGCGTGACGTCCTTGGTAAGAGTCTGCAACGGGAGCACGTATCCACCCCTAACCCCATATCAGGGGCTACTGCTGATGGATGTGAGCTTGCAACTCGCTCCCTCCCCTATACCAAAACCCGGGGTGCCTGCTTCCTGTTTGGCAAAGAGGTCATTGGATGCTCGGAAACTGTAAGCCGGGCTAAGCAGATACCTCGGACCAAGACATCCGCGCATCGAAATTGCACCCAACCTTGACGAAGCAGCGTAGATTCGGATGGATTTCAGCAGGTCCAGAACCGGTTCCACTTTGTGAACCGGTCCGTGTTTGTGATGTCAACGCGGAACACTTTTGAAAAGTTCACCTACCTGGACGGCAAAATTGAGACCCTTGTCCTTGGTGACTCTATCGTCCGACACCAGGTTGTTGAATTTGCTCATAGGTGTATGACAAAGAGGCGGGTTATTTGCAAGCCCGGTGCCACGATTGAGAAGATCAGAGATGCCCTTGCAGAGGTTGAAGTTTTGCAGCCGGGAGACACTAATAATCTGCCATGTAAGCACCAATGATCCTCAAAGACAAGGTCGGAAGATCTGTTAGTCAAGTAGAGGCAGCTGATTTCTAACCTCAAGGCAAAAACGGATCAAGTGGACATCACATCCATCTTCGCGGGAATGAATGATGATGACGAGCTGTATAGTAAGTTAATCTATACAAATCGAGCCATCGAGACCATTTGAAAGTCCAATGGAGCATCCTTCCTTAACTTGTTTGATGACTTTCGGGGAGGACCGATCTTTTCCTAAGAGACGGCCTACACCTGAATGATGTAAGAAATGCCCGACTTGGCAGACAACTCCACTTAAGCGCTTAGAAATACTATGCCCAAAAATTAGGGGTCCAACGTGCTTTAAACGAATCAGTTTTGGTCGCTGGGAACCCTACTTGGAGGGCCTTGTGCCCGCATCAAGTTTCCCGACGAGAGCGATGACCAATCGGTCGCTCCAGGAATCAGGCAGGGTAGATGCGTTACAGGGCTCACAAGAAGGCAATTCCAGGGATGGTCAAGTTCCTGGTTCACAGCCGCCAGGTCGAGACCCTCCAATGATGAAGAAGTCGTAGACCAAGACACGCACCGTGTTAAGGTCTTCTTTTGTAACGCGCAGTCCTATGCCCTTAAGTTCGACGAACTGAGGGAAGTAATAACCCTGTACTCGTTTGATGTCATTGGCATAAACGAAACATGGCTCGATCTCCAGAGCAGAAACCTGGCAGCAGAGATAATGCTTCCAGGCTACAAAATGTTCAGCGTGGACAAACCCGCCCCTAGTGAACGAGGAGGCGGGTTTGTGCTGTACATAAAGGAGATACCGCTTCCATTTCTTAGAGTAACGATCGCCACAGATTTTTTGCGACATACTCAACGCAGAAATCAAAGTGGCCCATGCGACACTGAAGCTGGCATTGGTGTACCGCAACAATAACACCCTTGCGGAACAAGATGCCCAGCTTTATGATAAGCTGGAAGAAATAGTTTCAAATAATCACGAGACTATCATCTGCAGCGACTTCAATCTCGCTTATATTGACTGGGTGAGCCTAACTTCACAGGCCCCAGGCAATAAAATAACGGAGTTTATCGCCGATTATGGCATGACCCAGCATGCTCGTGAACCAACCTGGAGGAACAACATACTGGACCTAGTCATGTAAACTGAGGAGCGCTTGGTCGGCAACATCCTAGTTGGCAACAAACTGGGAGGTGCTGACCACAAAGATGTGGAATTCACCGTCAAAATGCCCCGTCCAGCCCCCCAGGGAGCTATACGCCGCCCCAATTTTGCGCTAACAGGCTTCCAGAGGATTAGAGAACAACAAAGTACGCTTACTTAACTTAATCGAACAACTCGAAGAAGGTACGGTGGACGCTTGCTGCCGCATCCTCAATGAGAGAGTTTGCGAGGCGAGCGACCAATGTATACCCTTGAGGACAATTGATCCCACTCAAAGGATAAGGCCTCCTTGGTGGAACGTCGAAGTTGCAAGAGCCTTGAATCGTCGCGATAAACTAAATGCACAACGACTGAGGGATAACACCACAGAAGTGTCAGAACTGCATCGCCTGGCGTGTAGGACAACAACTAAACTAGTCCGATCCTCTAAGAGCACGAAAGAGAAAAAACATTGCGGATAACGCCAAAGAGAACCCAAAGAATTTCTATCGCTACGTCAATGAGCGTAGAATTGCTAGGGACTCAGTTGGTCCGCTAATGGATGAAGATGGTGTCCTCAAAACGTTACCTGAAGACATGGCCAGTGTCCTGACTAGCTTAATCTGCTCAGTGCTCACAGTTGAGAGCCCCGGCTACGACGAGATACTGTTTACGCTGGGGAAGTCAGCCTCAAGTACATTGAGTTCACGAGTGAGAAAGTTGTAAAAAGACTTGAGTGACTGAACATTTACAAATCGATTGGTCCCGGTGGACATCACCCAAGAGTTCTTAAGGAAACTCGAGAACAATTGACAGATTCCCTGACCCACATCTTCAACTTATCGATGACGAGTGGCGAGGTCCCTGAAAACTGGAGAGTTGCTAACGTAACGGCAATCTTCAGGAAAGGTGACCGAAAATCGCTCAGCAACTATCGACCGATCAGCTTAACGTCGATCGTGTGCAAAACAATCCAGCGATTGATCTCATCCATCACCTGGAAGACAACGGACTCATTCACGACACTCAAACTTTATTACGCCGAAAGAAGAGTTGTCTGACGAATCTGCTGAACTTTTTCAATGAGGTGATCAGCGTGTACGACCGCCGCAAGGCTGTGCATGTCATCTACCTAGACTTCCAAAAGCCTTCGACAAGGTGCTACATAAGAGACTGTTACACAAAGTCTCTGAGCTCGGCATCGAATGCAATGCTGGCTGAGCGCCTGGCTAATAGGACGCAAGCAAAGAGTCAGCATCGGCCAGGCTTGTCCAAGTTGGCCATCTGTTACCTCTGGGGTGCCCCAGGGCATGGTCATGGGCCTTATCCTCTTCCTCATCTATGTAAACGACATAGATACGGGGCTTCTGTCCAAGGTATCGAAATTTGCCGACGACACGAAGCTCTGCCATGCAGCATGGGGGCAGGGAGACAGAGTTGAGATGCAACAAGAACTCGTCCAATGGTCGGAAGCGTGGCAGATGCCCTTCGATGTTGCAAAATGTACAGGTATGCACATGGGGTGTCGCAATGCCAACTTCAACCACACGATGGCAGGAAGCGATCTTGCAACTGTTGATCAGCAGAGAGACTTGGGCGTCCAAATCACGAAAGATTTAAATTGTGGCGCGAAGGACGAAGAAAGTTACAAGATAGCTAATCGTACACTTGGCTACATCTCCCGTAACTTCCCTTGCAAAATGAATTATATTGCCGTTGTACACGTCCCTCGTCCGTCCCCACCTCGAGCATGCAGTCCATTAGGGGACACATAGCCAAACTGGAACGAATCCAGAATCGTGCAACTAAGCTCGTCCAGAAGCTACGCCACCACAGCTACAAGGATAGGCTTAAAGAGCTTGCCTCATCACCCTCGAGCAACGAAGGCTGAGGCACCAGCTCATTGAAACCTTACAAAAATCTGAAGGGATTCAATAATGAAAGCCCTGTCGGCCTCTTCGACAGGGACCGCAACATTCGTACTCGAAACAACGGGGCGAAATTTGTGGAAAAACGTTTCGCTACGACTATAGCGCAACATTTTTTTCCGATCGCAATCTCACGGGCTTGGAACAACTTACTAGTCACGGTAGTTGGCTCTGAGTCCGTGAATGCGTTCAAATACACGCTCGACAAGCACTGGGCTACGTGACTCCGTTAACCTGAAAACGACACGACTTTCCCAGGAGATGTAGAGACTGTAATTAAAGGGATACAGGGAAGGAGCATGACACGGCTTCCTTCACAATTCAAGCAATTACTACTAATAAATCCATTATTAGTAACAATAATAGCATGTCGCTGGTAGTAGTAGTTGTTAATTATTGCTCATAATTTCATCATCAGTACCAATGTAATGATTCCTATTGCTGACCAACTGAAGCGACTGGAAAACTCCACATCGGAACAAAACGCTCTCTACCATTAACATTGCAAGTACAGACAGACTGATACTATCTCGGTAACGATCATTCTTTCAGGAATTCACCGGCTGAGAGGTGTTACTGTGACTCGCATCTCTCCCTAAACCCGCTCCAGGGCCACTGGTACTGGGTTTAAGCCCGTAACGGTACTCGCAATCACCCATCCCGATAGGCTACGAGGCCATCTGCTCTCCTAACGGGACAAGCAGGTGCAGGGACTATGGTATCCTGAAAATCGACATCGCATAAGAGGAGGGCTTGCTCAACTCGATGCGGCGGTGAAGACTTGGAGGGATACCCTATATTTTTACTCTTAAGTCTTATTTTCCTTGTGTTGAAACAGTTGAAACAGTTTATTACAACAAGATTGTAAAGTTAACACAGAATCTTCTTTACGAAATTTATAAGATCCACGGAGATATTGAACTAAAGTGAGGCTCCTATACACCATGGGAATAACCAGGTACCAAGTCTGGTAGCTACATATATTTTTACATATCTATGACTATTTACTAAATATGTTTGAAAAGAACAACCAAACAAGTAAAATGCATAACTGCACAAGATAATGAACGGCAAGAATAACAACGAAATGAATTAGGTAGCGTCTTTCAGCAATTTTAAACAAGAGAAAAAAGTATTTATTGATTTTGAAAGAATATTAGTGGTACGGTGCCAACATTCACCACCACAACCCATGATAAACGAAAATCAAACCAGTACCAAGAAGAGAGCTTCTGCTCAACTCTGTGATACTGCCTAGATTCGATATGTATCATCCATTACCGAAGGCAACGAATATCTTCATACGGAGGAATCTTGCCGGCACGGTGGCATTTTTATTTTTACTTCCCGTTTCTCCCTGTGCGAGAGGAAAGAAAAGAGAAAATTGGGAAGAGACAGACAACAAATACGAACTAGTGCGAGTGAAATCTACCGGTGACTCACCCCCACACCCCACAATATGCGAAAATCGAATCCGCACCCGGACGAGAGCTTCGCTCAACTCTGTGGTACGACGTTGATTCGACAGTCGACAGATATCATCTGTTTTTGAGGCAATAAGTATCTTTGTACGGAGGGACCATGCTGACACAATGGTATTTTTTCACTTTTCTACCCTCTCTGCGGGAGAGAAAAGATAGGAGATAACAATTACGAATCAGCGCGGCTTGCTGAGGAGCCGCAACGACGGCTTACCCTCATACCCATGATATGTGAAAATCGAAACTACACCAGGAAGAGAGCTTGCGCAACTCTACGGTACAACGTAGATTCGACAGATATCATCCATTGTTGAGGGAATGAGTATCCTCCTACGGAGAGACTTTGCTGACGCGATGGTATTTTTATCTTTACTTTTCTACCCCTCCTGTCGGGAGAGAAAGGAAAGGAGGGAAATGGGGATAACATCCATCGGTTGAATCAGTGAGTACCGTCCTATGGATGGGCAGTGTCCCTTCGTGTCAAGAAGGAAGAAAAAAAAAAGACAGACATTACCAGACAATTGCTTCCCTTGGGTGGCAACGCGGTTCCCAAGTAGAACAATACTTCCTAGAGGTGCTTTTCTGAAGTCTCACCGTGAAATGTTTTGTTTTTCTAGCAGATGCCCCTCTGGTGTTTCACCCTGAAATATATGAAATATAATGACATATATTGCAGATGCCCTACGGCATCTCATCATGAAAGTTATTATGTCATACTGGGTGAATGAACTAACCGTCTTCTCTCTCTCTTATAGCAAAGATTCAGGCGAGACCTAGTGCAGCAGGGAGCAGAGACGTATATGTTCTAACCTTTTCTCCACAGATGTTCCATTTTTTTTTAATTTAAATACCGTTTGTTTCCATTTTTCGACTACAACTTTGCGAGAACTGTTTAAAAAAAAAAGTTTGTGATTGTTATAGACTAACTCGATATTCGATCCAATCTAAAAATTTAAATATTGGTTCTAGCTTTCCCTGGAGGAAAATTTTGCAATAACTGTTTTCCAAAATTTATAATACTTTAGTTCATGCTGACTAAACTCGATTCAACATAATTTCAAAACGTAATTCTACCCGTTTTTCCAAATTTAAAATACTCGTGTTTCTTTTGACTACACTCAGGAGATGCCACGAGCAACTCTTCCCAGGAGATGTTACTCCGACGTCTGACCTTGAAGTGCGACAGCCTTCAAGGAACCACTTGCGTACAGAAAACTTAATCTTCTGAACACATAGGAGAGAACCACTACCCGGGCAATTGGGTGTGGTGCTCCTCCCAAATGGGCAAATTCTTTTCAAAATTTAAATACCCATATGCTCCTTTGAAGTAGTCTCAATACCTAGTTGGAGTCCGTCTGACCCAACCTCTGGGGCAAGCCGACAGGCATGCGCTCGAGGAAAAGTACGAGTCCGCTGAGTGTATGGGCGTGTCCGTCTCTGCTCGACCGTTTGAGATGCGACCGCCTGGAACCTGAATTCTACACTTCTCATCTTGTTCGCCCCGTTCCTAAACAAGTCAACCTGACTCTCGACTTTTTTTCTTCCGGGCTGAAATGCCCCGGGTAGTGGTGGGGTGGTGGTAGTAGATGGTGGTGATAGTAGTGGTGGTCCTTTTACTTTTCAACAGACAGATTGTTTAATTCTAACATTAACCTTGCAAAACGAAGTGGTGAATGTTTCAAAGTCGAGTGCACCTTTAAGATCTTCAGTGATTAATATTCCAAGGTCTCGTTTTGGGTCGACCTCGGTCATATGCTGGTCTGCCATGATGTAAGGATTTTTTTTATTTTGTGGTCCAATGTGCAGAACAGTGCATTTTTCAATATCAAAGTTCATTTGCCACTTATCAGACCAGTTCAATAGTTTATCAAGACCCCTTTGGATGTTTATGCGATCTTGCTCACAGTCCGCTATGTGGCAGAGTTAAGTGTCCTTAGCAAATTTTGTTAGCTTGCTACCGATGTCAGTGACCAAGTCATTTATATAAATTATAAAGAGAAGGGGCCTATGAACACTGCCCTGGGGTACTTCTAATGTTACCGCTGGCCACTCACTTTTTCCTTAGCCGACACAGACCCGTTGCTAGCTGCCCGTGAGCCAGTTTCGGAGCCTCCTGACCACGTTTCCAGTTATGCCAAGCGCCTCCACTTATTTCAGTAGGCATTCATGGGGGACCGTTTTAATCACTTTTTGAAAGCCTAGATAAATAAGGTCGACAGCCTTGGTTCAAATGCATATCGCAGTGACCTTGTTGAAGAAGTCCTGGAGATTGGACAGGCAGCTAAATCTGTTTTTGAAGCCGTGTTGGGTTTCCTTGATGATGTGGTTGCTCTCGAGGTGACATGTTATACTTGTTTTCATCGATATTTCAAAGGTTTTGCCAACCACAAACGCAAAACTGATTGGTACATAGTTTCTTGGCTCATGCCTTCAACCCCTCTTGAATGTGGCTGAGATAATTGCTGTCCTTCTGGAAAATTCCGGTCGTCATAGATCTGCTGAAGACCTCCGTCAGTAGACCACTTATGATTTCGGAGGGAGCTCACTAATATTCTCGGATGCAGATAATCTGGTCTTGTAGATTTGTAAATTTTTCGTTTGCTGAGTTGTTCCTTCACTTCGCCAATAAGGAAGTGAATATTTTCCTGCGGTTGCACTTCTCTAGGTGGTTCGAATTCTGGTATATTATTCACATTCTCATCCATGGAGACAGTTGCAAAGAATCCATTGAGTATTATAGATATGCCTACATCGGGCGATTTTAGGTCTCCTGCATTATTTCACAAAGAGCCAATGCTGTCACGAACAACACGCCTCCCATTCACATATGCATAGAATCATTTATGATTGCGCTTGGCCGATTTAACAACGTTTCTCTCCTTGTTGCTCATGGCACTTCCGACCATTCTCTTCACTCTTCTACCAACCCACTCGTGCGCTTGTTTTGAATCTTGTGTCATATTAGCTTTGTGGACTTGGTAAAATGTCCCTCCAGACAAGCAGTCTGGAGGGATTGTTTATTTGCAATTTTCTCGTCGGTATGTTTCGCTGGTTTGCCTGCGCCACCATATCATTAAGATACGCAAAGCATTCATCAGCGGTCCTGCTTTAGAACTGGTACCCGAAGTATATGTTTGTTATTACTTCCTTGAACCGTCAAAATTCGCTCGTCAAAAAATGCTGTTATACCGTGCGGTTCATTTATTGATCGGCTTGCTGTTACTTGGAATTCAATAGTATAGTGATCACCTATTTTTTCTCTAACTTACCAGTTCTACTAATTGTTCTTCAGTCGCTAGAACAAGGTCCAAGGTGTTGTGCCCTTTGGTTGGTTCTTCCACGTACTGTTTTAGGTTGTTATTATTGATGAGTGGAATCAACTTGCCACCCCGTAGTTCATCTTTCAGTGTTGTCCAATTGATGTCAGGTAGGTTGAAGTCCCCATCAAGATACTCTCATGGGCTGAGGAAATGATATTGTCCAGTTCGTCAGAAATTACATCTTCTTTCCCTATAGTTTACTTGGGTTTAGGTATACTAGTACAATTTTCAGTTTTATCCCAATCAATGGGCATAATGTCAACCTGGATTACCTCAAACGTTATTGTCATTATTGCCCTGCAAAGTATTAGACGAAGGGTTTCTTTGACATAAAGCACTGACCATCCACCTCTCTTGCTTGGAGAAGGCTTGTCTATACTAAAGACCATGAGTTCTTGAGGGCCTATTTCCACCAGGAGATTTCTGTCGTTCATGTCCAGCCACGATTCGTTGATTCCAACTGTGTCATACTCGTTTGTTTTCACTATAACTTGAAGAAGATCCATCTTGGTCATTTGTGACTGCACATTTTCTAGTACAACTTTCTTTGTTCCTCTCATATCTGTTTTGGTTGACATGTCTTCTGTTAAGCTGCGCTGAGAGCCACTCGATTCAAGACTATGATTGCCTCTGCAGCCTGACCCAGTTCATTTGACCTGAAGAGAATGCCATCGACCCAGGGTGTTGATCTGAGATTGGCAATTTCGTTCCTCGTTAAACCAATGCTGACTGGTGTTACTGCTGGACACTGTATTGCAACAAGCAGGTACCAATGTCGAGCACATTGATTAACGTGTTATGGCAATGCCGGACACTAATTTAACCGTACGGGTGTCAATGCCGGACACCGTTTTCACGAATATTCTGGTAAGAGGGCTATAGCTGTGAGTTATTTAGTGGGATTTTGGTAGATTTGTAGTGGTAGAGAACGTGGTAGGGAGGTATGGCACTCTCGGTAGAAAAGAGAGTGGAGAAAATCTGACAGGTTTGTGCATGGAGCAGGAGCTGGTGGTTGGAGACAGCTCATTCAAGAAGCTGATTTTGAGGAGAATGATGTGGAGACTTTTGAATGTACGAGTGTTGAGAAGACAGGGTGGAGGAATGCTTGACCATCTACTTGTGGAAGGTTGATTAAGAGTGAAGCAGAGGTGGAAGGGGAACCAGAGAGTAGGAGGAGGAAGAGTGGTAGTTAAGGTGAGGGAACTGAATGTGGAATGGAGCTTGAGAGGGCAGAACCTGAGAGATGTTGAGGAAGAATGGGAAACGTTCAGAGACACGTTGTTGAGATGTTAAAAAAACCGTGTGTGGTGTACGTCTTGTGGGCGGGTGCACAAGGAAGGGCTGCGAATGACGGAACAAAGAGGTCAAACTAGCGGTGGGGCAGATGAGACGAGCCTTTGAAGAGTGGCTTCAAATGAGGTCAATGGTGTTCTATGACACCTATAGAGAAGAAAAATAGGTGAAGATGGTGGTGAGGGATGCCAATAGGTACGCTGATGGCAGAGGGGGCAGTCGGTTATACCAGAATTTAACGGAAAACAAAACGATGTCCTAGAAAGAGGTGAAGTGGGTGAGAATAGAAGTGACTGGAGAGAAGGAGGTGATGAAAGATGAAAAAGGCTGATTGTTGTTGGAAAGTGGTGATGTGTGGAAGAGGTGGGCTGAGTATTTTGATGAGTTGCAAAATGTTGAGGATGTCAGAGAGGCTGACATTGTTGCTGACATAACTAAGAAAGACGTGCAGGAGGCGGTAGAGGGGATAAAAGAAGGGAAAGCCCCTGCTTTGGCCGGTGTTGCCACTGGGTGCTTGAATAAGGGAGGAGTAACGATAGACGAACGGCTGAGTTGGTTATTGAACCCATGTTTTGTGTTGGGCGTGGTATTCAGCTATATTAAGACCAAGGAGATGAAAGTGAATGCTGCAACTCGAGATGAATCAGTCCTTTCTCTCTGTCCAGCGGTTGGCCGACTTTTATCTCTCCTCGTCCAGGGGTCAGCATTCTTTCACATATCATTATCCGGCGGTCAGCCCCTTCCATCGTTCCTTTTCCAGCGATCAGCTCCCTTCCAGCTCTTGAGCCCAGGTTCATCTGTCTGATGTTTTGCCGCCCTATTACCCCCACACAGCCCTTTCGATCGATCTCCCGCCCCAAAACTTTTCGAAGATCTGGTTCTTGCGCCAGTAATTTAAGAAACATTTTAAATGTTGGGCCGAGGCGAGTGAAATTACGAATGAAATGTGAGTCAACATTTTGCCCCTTATGAGGGTTTACTTGTACCATAACTTCATATTAAATTGTATTGATGTCGTTGTCTTTTCTTGTTCTTCCTCTGGTACCATATAGGACTGATAAGCTCTCCCTCGACATGACAGATAGTGAGATTCAAAACAATTGGTTCATGATTTCGTATATTGGAATTGAAAATGAATTGATGAACGAGGAGTACAATTCTCAATTATATTCCATCTCTTCTCATGTCAATCGATTTTTCATTAAAAAAAAATAACTCTGTGGTGATCCAGTGCGAGTAGGTCACTCGATTGTATTTTCATATTTTCCATTATATCAATTAATTGAATACATGTCAAACGACCTTTATTTGCTTCTTTGAGCACCCTCTGTCCTTTAACATCGTCCAAACTGTTTTGACGAACAGTTGATGTAATATGAAATGTTAGCTTGGTCGAAATTAAATTTCGAACTAGACTTACATTCATGAAAATGTAAGTTATGGATCATATTCGAATAAGTAGTAATAACCATGTTCTATAACACATGCTATCTTTGTGTTTGACCGAAAAGCTTCAGCACTCGCCATAATACCGAATTGTTTAAGTTTGCATTTGTAATTTCGGGAATATGTTGTAAGAAAGTAACACACCAGTTCAGTAGATAATTTCACCAAACTTCCAGCACATGTGCATATCCACGCATTCGTAAAAAGTACATGGCAAACATTTTGATCTTTCTAGCTTATGTGCTCTTAAATTCGACATTTAAATGTAAGTTCTCGCGAACGTCTGTGTAAATAAGAGGGACGAATCTCCGGGATTACCTTCTGGAAATGTTCGACTTAATATCCGTTTTCTTTCTGAGCTTATCGTCGCGTGTCTTTTTTTAGCGGTACAATAAAAAAATACAATTTACATCAAGGCCGGGCCTATACAGGACGCTATATATGCCATTAACCTTGTCTTTGATCATGTGTTTGGTATAATGCCAATGGGTTGACAGTGTCAAACAAATTCGCCAAGGGAAAGCTTAGCATGCATATGTTGAAACCACCCATATTTTCCCAAGAAATGTTTGTTAATGCTCGTGATGTCTATGCGAATCACTAGTGAAATAAAAGTTTCATGGAAATCACTTTGTAAATTTGGACTGAAAAATTGTTCGTTTATTGATGCACCAATATAGTCCTTGAAAGTTCATCTTAAATTAAATTATGTTTTTTCTTCTATATTAGTTCACACGATTACATAAATTCCTACTGTGGGGTTTTGATACATTTTCAAAAACAACGTTTGACAATTATCAAAGACACTGCCGATTAAATAAGGAGTTAAGACTAAGAATTGTTGGATAAAAACATCATGCAAATAAATCAATAAATAACTTTCGAGAAGAGGAAGACCCCACAAAGAGCGAAGCGGTAATAACCAGCTGTGTAGGGTGGAAGTGAGACTTCTGACTGGAGCCCTCAGACTCAATAAACCGATCTGTTGACAGCAGGCAGAATGGGTTGTCTCTCTATACGGCTGAATCTATCCGTTGCTGGAACAACAGAGATTTATGTGAATCTCTAGCTGCCTCCATCAATCTACGTCCAAACTCCTTCACAATCCGCTCAGTCGACTCACCATACACTCCCGTCGTTTAAAAGGCAATAGACAAAAATTGAAATTATCACTTCACAGCGCCACACTTTCTGCGTTTACGCGTCTCTGCTTCTGTGGCTGCGGAACCAGCTGAAATAGCAGAACCTATCAAAGGGGTCTCCGTAGATGTGTTGACCCACGTACCGTCCGAGCATAACCTTTCCCCATTTTCGAAAGGGAAAATTGTGATGCTATTGGTGCTTTTCATATCATCTTTATCCAAACCCAGAGGTCCTAGCTCTAATGGAAGTTTCGCTCTGACGATGTAGTCCAACGCAGAGTGTCTGGGAAAGCGGCTGGCACTTTTCCTACATGAGAGTCAATGCAGTCCCAACTCGTTCACTCTCTGACAGCACCGACAAAGACGCTGTTGGCAGATTTTATGTTCCCAGGTCGGATGTCATCAGTTATCTTAAAAAAAACTATGGCCAATTCAATGAATGGACCTGAAGACCCACTAAACTGTCACTTGCGGTAAGGGCAAAGGCCTATCAAACAATTTTACCGTCTTTGAAAGCTCCATTTGCGAATGTTCTGCTTTTTAATCTACCCTTTTAAATAAATGTGACTCCCATCGTTGAAAAATAAGGTGTCTACACCTAATCGTCCTTCTTTGTACAATTCATTAATCCGTTGACAAAACAGTTATCTTCTTTCGTTGTCATTGTTTGAGAGGTGCTGGTATGTTTGCAGCTTATAAGGTTTCATTGTAATAACAATCCTTCGAATGCACCTGGCAGATTCACGATTGATCTCTATTTCGGCAGCAAGGTTCCTTACACGCTTTCGCTCAAATTGACGATGTTTTTTCGATATGGTATTCTTGAGCGTCCTGAATGACCTTGTCTAGCTTAAATGTGCCCTCCATTTGCTGACCGCATTGCTGTCACTCTTAGTGACAGCAATGTCAAAAAGTTCATTTTTTTTTAAAGTTCTGTTTTACAACGAGACTCGGTGCTCACTTGTTAGTCGACCTATCTTGATAATCCAGATTTTTTTTCAAAAATGCTTATAGCAATAGTGATTTATAAGATAATCATGGAACGTAATATAGAAAAAAATATTAGGACGTAAGATTTCATGTTGTTTTTGCTTCACTTTCGACGTCAAATAGTCTGAGTTATAAGCGTGTACTTTAGATAATGTTTTTTATGTGTCACTCCTTGTTTAAACGTCCACACTAAGCACAGCGTTTTATGCCATCCTCAGTATAAACTGCTCTAATCCACCGCTTCCTACTGAGTCCACACTAAGCACACTGTTCTGTGCAACCCCTTACACACACGGCACTAATCCACCGCTGCCTACAGAGTCCACACTAAGCACACTGTTCTGTGCAACCCCTTATACACACGGCACTAATCCACCGCTGCCTACAGAGTCCACACTAAGCACACTGTTCTGTGCAACCCCTTATACACATGGCACTAATCCACCGCTGCCTACAGAGTCCACACTAAGTACACTGTTCTGTGCAACCCCTTATACACACG
This sequence comes from Gammarus roeselii, assembly GCA_016164225.1. NCBI lineage: Eukaryota > Metazoa > Arthropoda > Malacostraca > Amphipoda > Gammaridae > Gammarus > Gammarus roeselii. Next base: position 21,639 of record SDVV010002682.1, read on the forward strand.
GCACTAATCCACCGCTGCCTACAGAGTCCACACTAAGTACACTGTTGGATGTCTATCATTGACATTAATGAAGACGACCTAATGATATGCGCTCCTGATAATTAGATCCTCGTTGCTGAGGACGAATGACATTGTTTTCTAGGAAATACCTTTAAATTCAAGTCCCGATGGTGTATTTAAGAGAGACTCCTCAAGACGCCATTCACGATGAAGTATTGAATTGAATACTCATACGTAAGGAAAATAAACACATCGAAGCTCTACTGCCACATTAAATGAGTTCTGGAGCGCCAAATAGCGATGCCTGTTTATGACATACGATTAGTATAATGATTACTTCTAAATAATTTTTTAGACGATATCGAGGTGTCGATCTCGCTTATTCTAACTCGAAGTTGTCCTTGCCTGCATTTCTAAGCGTGTTAGTAATGGGATCCTCAGCTCTCCCCTAATGCTAATATTTGACGTTATTGTTCCTGACCGACAGCTTGGATTGTAATGGTCTTATCTCCAGGAGATCATTAGAGAGAGCTCAGATCATGTCTTATTGAGAGCTCAGATCATGTCGCATTGAGAGCTCAGATCATGTCGCATTGAGAGCTCAGATCATGTCGTATTGAGAGCTCAGATCATGACGCATTGAGAGCTCAGATCATGTCGCATTGAGAGCTCAGATCATGTCGCATTGAGAGCTCAGATCATGTCGCATTGAGAGCTCAGATCATGTCGCATTGAGAGCTCAGATCATGTCGCATTAAGAGCTCAGATCATGTCGCATTGAGAGCTCAGATCATGTTGCATTGAGAGCTCAGATCATGTCGCATTGAGAGCTCAGATCATGTCGCATTGAGAGCTCAGATCATGTTGCATTGAGAGCTCAGATCATGTCGCATTG
>SDVV010002683.1:9640-22533 GCA_016164225.1 Gammarus roeselii
AAAATTTCGCATGTGAAGCTCGATGAAATCTCGTACCTTGTTCAAATTAATGAACCGCTCTGTTCATGCGCAATGACTTCAACTTTTATTATAGGGCCACGTTCATTCATCTCTGGAGTGGATGAGAAACAGCTGCTGACAAATAATCGCTACTATTTGCGCTGTTCGCTGCTGAGAAGCTGACTGATGTCGGTAGGGCATTACAATTTGATGCAAATTCTAGTTAATTATACTGAATTATTAACAACATCTTCGTCCCGTATGATGCAGTCTACAGAAGAATTGTCCGGAACAAAAAAAATGATTGAAAATTTTAGTTTCAATAACCCTTTACTAATTGAAGAGCGTAACATTCGAAGAAATAATAACTTGTTATTATATTATTTTTTGCTCTAATTATCCTCAGATATTATTCTCATTCAGGTAAGAAACACGTGTTTCGTAACGTATGCATGTTTATTATATATACATATACAAAGACAGCAAAATGTCGTTTTATAAATATCATCCAACGATAAGACTTCCTGGAAGAGAATTATGGAACAGCGTGTACCCGTTGCCCCCACGGTGGAGACCACCGCGCTGGGCTACGGGCTCTGATCAGTTGAGAGTCTCTAACGGCCGTAGCCGTATCCACCGCCGTAACCTCCTCTGAAGCCACCGAATCCTCCACGGAAACCACCGTAACCCCCACGGAATCCACCGTATCCACCCCAGGGAGCCGCTTCGGGCTGTGGTGAGGCCTCGGCAGCAGGTTCAGGATCAGCAGAGCGCTTCTTGCGGCCATATCCGTATCCGCCACCAAATCCTCCTCTGAAGCCACCGTATCCTCCTCTAAAGCCACCGTAGCCGCCACGGAATCCACCATATCCACCCCAGGGAGCAGCTTCGGGTTCTGGAGATGCTTCGGCAATTGGTTCGGGATCAGCAGAGCGCTTCTTGCGGCCGTATCCGTATCCACCGTCATATCCCCCTCTGAAACCACCGCCACGGAACCCTCCATATCCTCCACGGAAGCCGCCGTATCCACCAAAGGGGTCTGCTGCAGGATCGGGTTCGGCAAAGGCAAAAGCCGCAAGCACCAGCAGCGTCGCGAATAGCAGCTGTGAATGGAGAGTGGTACAGATCAAGATAATAAACTAAACTAGTATCTATGTTAGGTAACTCTGATGTGAACAAAAAACTGGGTCAGAAAAAGGCACAGGTTTGTTAACTCCTGAGAACCTTACAAATATAGAGTAACAGTTACAAAACACGCAATTGGGCATTTATATTATTAATATACTATACAAGAATTTGCATTCAGTCATATTACATTTGAAATGAACAATAAAACTAGATGAAACCGAGCGAGAATGTGAACAATGATAATCATCGAATGAACGTGAATGTGGTGGCATGAACGAATTGGAACAGTGAAAGCTCTCAAGACATTAAATGATGTCGATGTAAAATAATTACAGCTCTGATATTTTGTCACAAGATGACGATGAGTTGGTTAATCATTCACGTATATATTTGTCGTCGTTACTTACAGCAAGCTTCATGGTTGTTACGTGAAGCGGTGAACAACTCAACTGATGCTCTGGACAGAACAACGCGCCCTTAAATACTAGCTCAGCCGACAATGACCTTCGCGGAGGCTTCCCCTCCCTCTTCGACGTCGCTTCAGAGATATATACAGTAATGATGATTGCTTAAATTGTTTTTGTCTTCGTTTGCATATCATGCCATTCAAAATCATGTTTCACCTTGCCCTCATTCATAGAAGGCAGTGTTTGGGTAGACATAATTTCCCATACAGGAAAGGCTGAACAATGGGCCGTTAGGAATGTTCTTACAGGCCCTTGAAGCATTCTGGGTGGTTGTTTTATAGACTTTAGGGCCAATGGATTGTGTCCTACTATTTTTTTAGAGAAGTAACAAGGTTCTGCTCAGAACTTACGATTGCACATAATTAATTTTGTTTTGCAAACGGTATTTTGCAAATATCCGCAAATTAAATGTCGATTCGTTTATGCTGTTTGGTTTGCTCCGTCATAAGTGTTACAAAAGGTTTTTTATAATGTTCTTTAGTGTTCTATACGTTTGTAAGGAATGTTCATTATGTTCAGCAGTTATTCATGCAACAATTTTTTTTGACAAACAACACTAAGTACAGTTTGATTTAATTGGTCAAAAATCTAATTAGAACGATAAACATTTTGGGGTTCCTCGTTTGGCCCAACAGAGAATACTTGCAGTTGCGAAATAAAATTGTGCACTTATATTTTGTAGATTCATGTATATCGTACCTATAGTGTTTAGCATTACTTGCTAAGAATCAATATTAAAAATTCGATATCCAGCACTGTTTTGCAATATATTTCCCCAATCAATTCGCTTCCTTTGTTATTTATTTTTCACGTTATATAATAACCATCGCCTATTTGTTTAGAGACTTCCAATTCTTACTTTTCCCAGAAAAAAAATAATTGTCGAATCTAATTATCACATGTTTTTTTTTCGAACAGCAAGAACAGTTGAGAATATTGAAACACGACGAAACGTGCCATGTAAACTGGAGACGTTCTGTTGTTCAGTTAATTTTCTTCCGCTTATGTTCATGTCATTGAGCTCTACGTACTTTCAAACGTACAAAATAACTTAAGCAATTTCCTCTTACAGTCGGGCTATTAATTACCATGCAAAGGACCACATTTGAGATCATATTTGTATCGTTCGTTCAAGAGCCGCGCACAGGATGCATATTGGTGAAGGGGATCCGACAAGATAAGTCCACTGGCGTGTTTTTGAAACACTTCACGGGGAGTTTGTAGTATATAAACCGTATACCATCTTTAATGAACGACAGTGCCAGGATTCATTTTTTGAGAAAAAGTTCTACGATTTTCGAAGAAAACTATTGAAATATTACCCCACCGACTTCTGTCGAAGGACAATGACGATGAATCATATCAGAGATGAAATCAGAGTTGGGATACAAACTATATGAATCAGTCTTGAAGTACGTTAACAAGGTTCAGTCACTATTCTGATGGGTGTATAAAGAACAACTTTTTACATTTTTTCAGCAGCTGCTCATATGAGGACAATATGATTTTTCATGGAAAAGGGAAACACATTTTGACGTTACCAATCCATATAGCATATAAAGACCAGCTTAAAAACTCTCAGGAAACAACTCACATTGCTCCAACACAGGGTCTAGAGGAACGTTGGTCATTCTCTAAAGAAACTAACACCATGGCACCTTCAGAAACAGTTGAGAGTTCGGGCTTGCTACTTGTAAATCCAGATGTTATCCTAAATGGTATATTGTGCCTGGACCAGGTGATAACACAGTCAACTCCAATAAGGTGTTACATTTTACTGTAGTGCAGTTCATCTGGGTATCGGGGTGATCGAATGAGCGATACGTAGTGTTCTGAAAGATGGCGTCACTAAGTGAAAGATGTTTGTGCAGGTCAATGATAGGTACACTTTGGTCATTGAAACAAAATTATTACCTCAGTAATCTTCAAACTCATGAAAATTCTTCAGAAAAAGTTAAGGTTTTCAAATGTGCACTGAAGCATATCATTGACTCTGACTGAGTAGACGGAAATGAAACTGTGCATTAAGGTTGATAACAAAGAGTACATTCGTCAACCCGTCACTTGGAAATGTGCATTCCTGGTAATTGCACTGTGATGTGCAATTCTGCTTGGAATTAGGAGTTCATAATGATGATGTACATTCACGCAAATAAATGTCGGGAATGGAAAAGGATGTGCCCACTTATTGACTTGTGTCTGCTCCCGAAAATTGCATTCATATACCAATTTAAGAATGCACACTTATGCTTGTGATGCAGGAGGAATTGAATGTGCACATTGAATATTATATGGTATATGTGGAATGGCAAAGAGTCAATAATGAGTATCGAATAGTCTCTCTCCACGAGAGTACTCATCCCACTGTGTTTACGAGTTCCTTTAACAACTTCCGCGGTTAGACCGTAAACAGGCTACGTCCAGTATATATAGTGGTTGTGTGATCCTCTTATGATTACTGAGCTTTACTTCTTGTCTGACGATGATGGGCTTGCCCCTCCGAAACTGTCTCTTTTAAAATAAAGTCAGTCCCTAAATTTCCACTGTGGGATATTTCCTCTCTTTTTTTTTCTGCACGTATACCAAGTGTACCTATAATTTACATTTGTATGTATTCATATAAAAACCGGTGTGATGTTTTTTTTGTGTGGCACGGTAACAGAGTGTATACTTATACACGGAGAAACATATATAACTAGATTACGTATAAACATTACATACATATGATCAATTGCACGTAGAATGCCTATTGAACAATAAAATAAATAAATATGCGCAATCAGTCTGGAGTGCGTGTAATGAAAGGCGGGGCCATCAGGTCGGATTAGGTGACAATACAGAGTCCATCACTGCGTGAAGGCAGTCTTTGTTCGTATCATCCGCCAAGTACAAGTGTCAATGAGTCTTGGTGTGTGGATATGCATATGTGAGTTGGAGAGCTCATATACAGATGGAATGGTATCATTGTACCGCAATAAGTCTATACATAGATCTACACATATTTAAGATTCATATGAGGATGGATGTAAGAATTCAAAGTACATTTGATGATGGGCACGCAAATTTAGAATACATATGGTGATGGGTCAGGACCTTGTGGCGTTTATAATATCGTGTGATCGAGTGAGTGAACTTGTGAGTGACCAAAACATGACGAGAAACCGGAGAGATAGCCAAGAATATTTCAATTACATAATAAATAGGCGGTCCATCCTGATGACACATAGCATTGCCATCAGACATTATGTTTTTATGACGTAATTGGTTGATTATCTGCCTGATACGTTGGGAGGCAGAGGTTGTCTGGTTATGTGTGGGTGTGAGTTAGAGGGCCTCTGCCATACATGCATGTGTGATCCGGGGCAGGGCATTTTTAAAGCGACGCTGTGCGAGGAGATCCCTGTCTTTATACGTGACGTTAAGTTACACGCTTTACGGAAATACGAAAGTAGTGATAATTAATTTCATTGTATCTCTCACTATCGGGAATGAAATAGAGTCGTGTTGACAGGGTGATAGTGTTGATGCTCTGAGTGAGCTGGAAAATATAGTTTTACGTTGCCAGTTCCGTGTTAATCGTCGTCAATTGTTTGACTCTGCCTGCCCCTGCCTGCGGGCAAGCAATTGAGTGGTTCATTTCTGATTGAAAGAAGATACGGTTGCGCAGTTTTGAATGTCAGCTGGAGGCTTGTTGAAACGCTTTGGAGCTGAAATAGTGAAAGCTTTGGCCCCAATCTCTGTTCTTCTTAACTCGGTGTCAATGTTCTTTTTATTACGTGTTGATCGTTGATGGGCCGCTTTTCGAGTTGTCAACACAACACCGTTCGAACAGGAAAGCTTGTTATGAATCTTAAAAACTCGCATTCTTTCGATCAGCTCTAGTCATCCCTGGATGTTCAGCCACCCGAGTATATTTAGAATTGGTGTCACGTGGTCGCTCTTTCTAAAATTTTCATCGTAAGCTACTTTTGCGGTGAAGTTTGTGCTACGTTGAATGTCTGAGAGTATTTTTTTTGTGCACTTTCCCCAAATGGTAGGGCAGTAGTTTAAATGTGAAAAAAAACAGAGCTTCGATTACGAGAAGTCTGGACTTGATGTCGAGTTGTTTCTTCGTTCGACTGAAAAGCATTAGTGTTCCATTCAGTTTGGAACAGAGCTCATCAACATGATGTCTAAAGGTCATATTGGGATCAAGCCACACTACCAGATTTTTGACTTTGTTGTCATGAGGGATTTTGCGCCCATACAATCAACTTCCAAATTCTCGGGAACTCTCCGTGTATTTGCTTTGGATCCCAGGATTATGCACTGTGATTTACTAGTGATAAATTTAAGCCCATTTGAGGAATACCAGCCCTTTATGTCGGTCAGCGCTGTTTCTGCAACGATCAACAATTGAACATCGTCGGCGTATAATGGCATTCTGGCGTTGTCGAATAGGTTTCCACAGTTTATGTCGTTGATAAACTGAAGGAAAAGAACCGGTCCGAGGATCGATCCTTGTGGAACGCCGAAATTTACCGGGCCTTGAGAAGAGGTGATCTTTCCCTCTAACACAACAGACTGGGACCAATGCCTCAGATAACTTTCAAACCAGGGTGTTTGGATGTTCAGTTGTAGCAGTTTTTGCAGCAAAATGTCGTGATTCACACTGTCAAATGCATCTGAGAGGTAGCAGCACAAGTAATTATAGACTGTTTTCGTCTGTAGCTTTGTATACTTGTTCGGAGATTTTCAGTAGCGCGTCTACAGTAGAGGTCTTCCGTCTGTATGCATACTGAAAGTCATCGATCAGGTTTGCCTCTTCTAGATAGTCAAGAAGTTGACGTGCAATGATCTTTTTCAAGATTTTTGAAGTTACTGGTAGTAGGCTTATGGGTCTGTAATATGAAGGGTTGTTTACCTCACCCTTTTCATGGATATCTTTGATTAGTGCTTGTTTCCAATTTTGAGGGAAGGTATTTGTTGCAATGGATGTGTTGATGAGCAGCTGGATATATGGCAGAATAATTTCTAACCCGTCCTTGAGGTACTGTAATGCTATTCCATCGTTCCCAAAGGAATTTGTATTTTTGAACGAATAAATACCCGCAACAATTTCCGATCTGATTACCGGGCTCGGTGTCCACATTTGGTTCCTCATGGTAGATAAGTCGTTATGAGATGGAACTAGGTTGTTGCCACCATTTCCGGATACAATGCTTCCGCCGTTTTATTTCAGTAATGGGTGGAACAGTCACTGAGTTTTAAAGGTTTTTTCGTTGATAACAATACCCAAATGATGCGATAAACGCATTAATGTTGTTGGTATCTTGATTGGAGAGAAGTTCCCGCTAATTGTATGCAATAATTCAATCGATGGGAATAAGGTTCGGGCCTCCCAAAATGCATATTTATTTACTATGAACGAAATCAAAATGAATACATTTGAAAATTTGCTACATAATTGCACAAGGAAGGAGTCGGGAAGAGCGGCGCATGCCCTGCGTCTGGCGGCATTCTACCGGACAGCGTAGTGACTTCACTGTGAGCGGTCGTGGACCATGCCACTGTCCTTCCACCCTGAGCAATGCCAAATGACAAAAGGCTTTGTTGGTTTTTGAATTCATGAACATTGGCTTAGAGTGAATTATTCAATGTGTTTTTGTAAAGTGCCGTAAACTAGAATGTACGTAAAATGGAGCGTAGTAGGACACCTAATCGAGCGATATTGCCGAAACGGCGTGCTCCTCTTTTTTTCGTTATCAGTTGTTACAGACCGTTACCTTTTCCATAGAGGCTAATTATGCATTTTAAGCGGGATTTTAACTCATACTCTAGGAAACGGTAATCGTTGGCAGGCATCGTATTTCATTGTATCATATTAGTTGAAAATCGTGTTTCGAAGTTCAACTATCTTTAAATGTTTTTCTTTTGTTCGATTTATTCATTCATCTGTTTGTAAGCTCAATCATGAGTCCTATTAGGCTGGCTCTGGTGGAATCATTTAGAAATTTAATGGGGCAGTTAACCGTCGGAAAAAGTGGTTCTCAGATACCATTGCACAGTACATGTACTTTTTATTAGGCAACGTGATAAATTTTGTACCAGTTTAATTTCGTCGAGTCGTTGCATATTGCGTGTAGGTCATGGTTCTTGGCGTCATACTATTTTTGACTCACTGTGCAGAACCACTGCAATCTTGTCTAATATTCTGGTAGGTGAGGGACCAGAATTGGATTACAAATTCCATACGAGGTCTCCCATGTGAAGTTTGTCTCGGGAGTATGAAGTTCTTTACCTGTTGACAATTGATATTCCAGAACCTTGTAGTCTTCAAAACTTTCAGTTATGAATGTTGTAGGATATCCAAACGATTTGTATGAAGTTTAAAGTGTTATAGCGGACTTTTACCTAGTGTAAGTTAGATTATCGTGCTAATGACAACGATGTCGGCTTCATTTGTATCATTGCTTAAGAGGAGCTGCATAAAAACACAGCCCAGTGGTACTCCACAAATAAATGCAGCCTATGTACACTTTTCTTTGCCAATATAGGCTAGCAGTACACGTCGCATGATCCAGTTGCGGAACCACCTGGAATTATCTCCTCATGGACCGGCCGGTTGTGGAGGTTCCCGTACACATCCATTTTTTTCATTCATGGGAGTTGCTCTGATCAGATGTTGCGTATAATGAAACGTATCATCCTGATCGTGGAAGTTACCTTAAAAATTATGAGCAGGAGTTCTATAACATGATAATGCATCTGATATTCTCCCTACATCGTGTTCCCATCAGGTTAACTATATTCTCTGATGTATTAATCGTCCCGGCGTTATTATCTTGCAGGTGAGACGCTTGTAGAAGCACACATACCATCAACAGTCAATTCACGAGTACCTGCACCACGTACGACCAAATAACAATCCGAAATGGCGATTTCAGTGATAGAACCCGTTTTCATAACCTTCCTTTTAACACAACTCAAAATGTGTCACTCACTTGAGGATATACAATTTTCAGACGTATCCCACAAACACATTTACGCTAAGACGGAGCTCCTGACTTTTTATTCGTTTGTCTTATCCTAAACAAACAAATTATTTACTAGGCGATCGGTGCAAAATGAAGCATCATCATATAAATATCTTAATCGTCATCGCCACCGATATTACAGTCATATAAATAGATGCACACAACCTGTCTTTTCGAAAATATGAACGTTCTATCATATTGCTACAAAATATCACTCAATCCTATTTCAATGAAATATTGCTCAGGAATAATAATAGCTATGGTAGGTCCCTCTTCGTTGAAGCGAACCCTCCCTCTTTCAGGGCTGTCCGACTTCACTTTGGAGCGAAATAATGATTTCAGTTTATATTGCCGTTGTCATATTATTTGCGTCATATTAATGAAGTTAGGTATATAAAAGGATCCCTGAATTAAGTGGGCTGAATATTTCAACGAGAGTAATTCTCTTGTAGATGGGGTAGAGCACTGAGCCTCTTCTGTTGATGGGGTAGAGCACTGAGCCTCTTCTGTAGATGGGGCCGAGTACTGAGTCGTTACACCCAGAAAAATGTTGCATATTGCGATGCCTGCCAAAGGGATTTTTGCCTATGTCCTTACAACGATACATTGTGCCGTAAATTGAAGGAAACAAAGCATGCATTGAAAGTGAGCATCGTAGGTGGGCTTTGGCTACAGACGCTCAGAATAAATATCAGCTTTGCAGACAGTTTTGAACCCATGAGCTACCGCTTCTGGATCCGAGTCGTCGTCCCTGAGCTACTGGGTATTAGAAGATGTGAAATAAATTTCGTAATTCATTTCGGTAGGTGTCAATAAATACGTTTCTAACGAGTCGAACAGGATTCTATGTGCTCTTGATTATCTGATGAGGTTTCCAACTCGAGAATACTGTTATTTGTGATGACACTTATTTTGCAGAGCTGATGAAAGTGAAACGAAACCGGTTCAAAACGCACTTCTTTCATTGTTTATGTTGTTAATCTACTTTGCTGAACAAGATATGTTTTCAAATATAATACGCAATGTCCAACGCTCATATTCACCCTCCTACCACTAATGTCAGTATGGACTCCTAAACTGGCTTTATAATGCATACCTAGAGAAAAATTGAACAACCGTGTGTCAGTATGCAATCCACTTTTATATCCATGCACACCTCAATATACGTACTTTTTCGGAGTTGATGCGCACTATCTTATATCCCAATTAATTTCCTTCATCTTTGCATAGCACTGGGCAATCACTTAGAATGCGCATTTCTTAGTGATGAGTTCCATTTTCATTTTTCAGTCCGATCAAATCGTTAGAGTTTCACGACAGCGGATTCATGAGAAAAATTGTAATGTTGAGCCACGGCATAAAGAATTATCATTTCCCGTAAGAATTTATGGTCGTTCAAACATATTGGACGAATATTTCACCTAAATAATATCAACATCTGACCGAGTTTATATCTGTCAGCACCTCAATCTGAGTGCCAAGCATGATTGTGGTCGCGTGAGGATTCGTAAGGCAACATCATGAGATTCGCTTGGACCAAATGTCGCACCGCCTAATATTATATCACCAAGTTCATCAGTCGATTTTAGATGACTAAGTTCTTCCGTAGGTGTAAACGCTCTTTCCCAATGGCGGAGTCGTTGTCAACACAGTGGGGTATTACGCAGATTTATCGTGCTGAGTTCGGTATTTAACTTATTAAAATCTCATCAGTGCATTATCGGCAAAAGTAGACTGTAGCAAAGGATTTTGAAGTTATTATTTAACATTCTGAATAAGCGTAACGCTTATCACTTTTGTGATAACGCATTTTAAATTTAGTAAAGTACGTCGCTCACAGAAATCGTTATTATATTGTTCAAATCGTTAAACATTGATAAAATGTCCCATGTGAAGCTCGACGAACTCTCGTACCTCGGCCAGATTAATGAACCGATCTGTTCATGTTCAATGGCTTTAATACTTGATACAGGGCCACGTTCATTAATCTCTGCAGTGATGAATGAAGCAGCTCCTGGCAAATAATCGCTATTGTTTGCCCTGTTCGGTGCTGAGAAGCTGCCTGATATCGGAAGGGTAATACAATTTAATGCAAATTATACTGAAATAATAACAACATCTTCATCCCGTATGATGCAGTCTACCCTAGAATTGTGCGGAACAATAAAAAACACTGAAAATTTTAGTTTCAAGTAACTCTTTACGAATTGAAAGGCGTAACATTGGAGGAAATAACAATCTTGTTATTCAATTAGTTTGGCTTCAATTTGTTTCAGATCTGATTCTTATTCTGTAAGCAAACACGCGTTAAATAACTTATGAATTTTTAATATATTTACATATACAAAGACAGCGAATGTCGTTTTGTTAACATCATCCAACAATAAGACTTTCCTAGAAGAAAATTATAGAACGGCGTGTACCCGGAGCCCCCACGGTGGACAGTAACCCATTAAGAGTAGAAGGGCGTAACATTCGAAGGAATGTCATAACTTGTTATTCGATGATTTAAGCTCAAATTGTCCCCAGACATAATCCGCAATTTGGTATGAAAACAAATGTGAAGAAAGATAAATGTTTATTTCATATGACGTATGCAAAAAACAGCAAAATCTCGTTTCATAAATATCATAAAACGGTGAAGACTTTCCTAGAAGTCCGTTATCGATCGCGTGCACCCGTAGCACCCACGGTGAATTCCACCGAGCTGGGCTACTGGCTCAGATCAGTTGAGAGTATTTAACGGCCGTATCCGTATCCACCGCCATAACCTCCTCTGAAGCCACCGAATCCCCCACGGAAACCACCATATCCCCCACGGAATCCACCGTATCCACCCCAAGGAGCAGCTTCGGGCTCTGGTGAGGCTTCGGCAGCAGGTTCGGGATCAGCAGAGCGCTTCTTGCGGCCGTATCCGTATCCGCCACCAAATCCTCCTCTGATGCCACCGTATCCTCCTCTAAAGCCACCGTATCCGCCACGGAATCCACCATATCCACCCCAGGGAGCAGCTTCGGGTTCTGGAGATGCTTCGGCAATTGGTTCGGGATCAGCAGAGCGTTTTTTGCGGCCGTATCCGTATCCACCGCCAAATCCTCCTCTGAAACCACCACCACGGAATCCTCCATATCCTCCACGGAATCCCCCCCTGGGGTCCGCTTCAGGTTCGGGTTCGGCGAAGGCAATGGCGGCAAGCACCAGCAGCGCCGCGATAAACAGCTGTTAATAGAGAGGTGTACAAATCAAGATAATGAACCAAAGTAGTAAGAAAATTTTTAGGTAATTCAGATTAGAACAAAAAGAAGTTGAAGGAGAAATAGGGTCAGAAAATGAATCAGATTTTTTAGGTCTTGAGACCATTACATTATATAATAGAGTTACAGTTACAAAACACACAATGTGACATTCATATACTACAGAAAAATTTGCATTCAGTCTTATTACATTTGAAATCAACGATAACATGAGATTAAATCGAGCAACTATGAGAACAATGATAAATATCGAGTGATTGTGTACGTGGTGACAGGAACAAATTGGAACCTTAAAAACTCCCAAGACATTAAACGGTGTTGATGAGAAATAATTACAGCTCTGATATTTTGTCACAAGACGACGATGAGTTGGTTAATCATTCACATATATATTTGTCGTCGTTACTTACAGCGAGCTTCATGGTTGTTATGTGTAGCGGTGACCAACTCAACTGATACTCTGGACAGAGCAGCGCGCCCTTATATACTCGCTCAGCCGACAATGACCTTCGCCGCGGATTGTTCCTCTCCCTCTTCGACGTCACTTTAGAAATATATACAGTAATGGTGTTTGCTTCCAATTTTTTTGTCTTCACTTTGATATCATGCCGATCAAAATTAAGTTTTTACCTTGCCTCTTATCAGAGAATACGTTGTTGGGTTAGACATACTTTCCCATTCAGGAAAGGCTGGACGATGTGCCGTTAGGAATGTTCTTACATGCCCTTGAAGCATTCTGTGGGGTTGTTTGCTAGACTTTGGGGCCAAGGGATTGTGTCCTACTAAATTTTCATAGAAGTAACAAGGTTCTGCTCAGAACTTACGATTGCACATTTTAAATTTTTTTCATTGTGTTGTTTGCATATATCCGCGAATTAAAAGTCAATCTGTATATGCTGTTTGGTTTGCTCAGTCATAAATGTTACGAAAGGTTTCTTATAATGTTTTTACTGTTCTATACGTATTTAAGGAATGTTCATTAGGTTCTTCCATTATTTATGGAACTAAATTTTTTCTACGAACAACAC
>SDVV010002684.1:0-22531 GCA_016164225.1 Gammarus roeselii
TTAGGGTCCCACAGTTTCTCAAAAGGCTCCCAAAGGGTCTCAAGGGAGTCCCAAAAGGCCCCAGAAAGATCCAAGTGGACCACCCCAAATCCACCTGGTCTCCCAAGTCCCCCGGGTTCCCGAAACCCCGGGTCCTCGAGTCCCGCGGATCCCACGAGTACCTCCTCTCCCTGGGTCACCTCCTCTCAACCAACCTCGATACATATAATAATAATGATAAAATTCAAAATTTATCACCATGAAAAAAGGGCAGAGAAAAATAATAGAGCCCAAGCAAGAAGAAATGATAAAATACTAAAATAAAGTGTTAATGATCTATAAAATGAATAAGCATCCATCCACCCCAATTTTGAAGTGAAATATGAGTGTTCACCCTGCCGGTTGGGCCGTGAATAATCCAACAGGGACCGCAAAAAATGTGTAAGTGCATTTGAAAGAAACATTGCCTTGTTGTTGTTGGTGCTTAGCCCCAGCTTTTCCTGCGGTGAAGGAGTCACAGCCGGCGCCAGCCCGAAAGCTCGGATCGATACGCACCGAACAACAAATGCAGCAATCCATAACCCACATCATTCCTACATTTTCTTTGTATTATAGTTCGGTTGTGCATGCAATTCCACGGTCATGGCAACAGCTAACCGTTGGCAGCTATAACACTTACGCTAGCATACGAGCCCAGACAAAACTATTGAAACATTGATCTAAAATTAACTTCCTCATTTTACACTGGGTGTCTGAGTTTATAGAGCGTGCAATGAACAGGCGTGAGTGGAGAATGGTTGCGAATGGTTGATTTTGACGCTGCTCTGATGTGCTTTCCCGCCCCTGGCATCCCGCTGTGGGGATGGTCGTGGGTGGGGGAGGGGGCCTGGTCATTATGACGCGGCGGGGGTAAACCAGTGAAAACTGTCGGGCCCTGCTGCTGACGACGGATCCTTGGACTGCACTCGTGACCTGGAGTGTATGTTGAGGGGTTACCGGCCGGACCCTTAGGGCTAAGTTGTGTGAGTGTGAGCGTATGAGGGTGCGAGGTGCGCCTTGCCGTCGGCCACCCCCCTTTCTGGGGGATGCGGCCAAGTGTCTGTATCTGTAAATAACGTAATCCTTATCCTGGAGCCGTAGCATTAAGTACCATCTTACACGTACACTATAATATGTACGTGTTAGTCTCTCGCGCTTCAAAACCTTTGAAGATAGAGAGACTATCTTCCTGGTTCTTGATGAGACACAAGGTTGATTGGGCTTTCCCACTGTACATAGGTACTTGGGTATCAACACGTGGGGCGACTTCCAGAACTCCTTTGAATTAATGTCTGGAAGTGGGACCCCAAGCGTCCAAGCGATAGACGAGGCATACTTTCTGCCGTCGTGAGCTTTAGGAAAAACATTTGGTGTGGCATCATTGATAAGAGAGCAGATGTAATGCCCAACCAATGACGCTTTAAGCGGTTGGCCTGAAATAGGATGGAAGAACAAATGGTCGTTATTCGACCATTTGTTCGACCTCACGCGTCCAAGCGATAGATAAGGCATACTTTCTGCCGTCGTGAGCTTAAGGAAAAGCATTTGGTATGGCATCATTGATAAGAGAGCAGATGTAATGTCCAACCGATGACGCTTCAAGCGGTTGGCCTGAAGTAGGATGGACGAACAAATGGTCATTGTTCGACGGATACCGTGCTATCTAGGCTTTGAGTACAGCCATGAGTCACCGGTCGTTTGCTCGCCCATCCGGTGGAAGTGAGGCTAAAGAAAGAAGCGGTGTCGTGTGGTTGTGGGCTTGGTTCTTGTCTAGGGACTGATCAGCGGTCAGTATGAGAGCGCACGAAAGGTACGTGGAGAAGTGAAGCCCCGTACGTGACCTGGCTACAATCTAAGAGACCCTGTTTCTTACTGCGAGAACGACGAGAAACGGAGTCTTCTGAAAGAGTGTCAATACTGACGTCGTCTGAGTATTGAAGCGAGCATGTTGAGGACAGGTTCTAGCTTCCATTGTGGCACGAAACGCCCTTGCGGCTCTCGCTAGTTCCTCAAAGATAGACTCATGGGTCGTGAGACCAAACCCGTGCTACAGAGGCAAATGAAGCGCATTCCTGAAAACCAAACCGGTGCGAGGATTGAGCTGGCTCTGCTTGCCGGTATAGTGCAAGAAAGTCAATAGTGTGGTTCGGTTGATGAACTGCACCTTTGTGGCGGCGTAGCGACGTCGGAAGCGAGCCCAGACGCTTTGGTATTGGCGTTGGGTTGACAGCCGGTGCGTGTTGACATGAGTGTCTGCATGCGATCTATTGAATTTGGTCGTGAGGACTCATTAAAAAAATTGAATGCGAGATGCCGTGATTTAGATTAAATTAGAGTGACGAGGCTTTCTAGCGCCGAATGTCAAGCTAGCAAACAGTGCTGCATCAAGTAAGTCTTTGTTTTGTTTTTCTTTTATGTTCGAGTTAAGTTTACTACTGCGCAAAGTCAAAGTCCTCTATGTTGCGAATGTCTATGGTATGTACGGGTGCCACAGGAGGTACAGGAACTCCTAAGATGCCGAAGCCATATGGTCCCAGCACTCCCCGGATGGCAGTAGGGAGGAATAACACACTACCTACCCTGCTTCAGAGCCCCAAGGATCCGCAGTAGTCCTTAAGGTGCCGGGCTACGCTCCAACACCTGCTGAGGGGGAAGATGAAGAAGAGACGAAACGGGGATCCCGTGCATTAGATCTACACTAGGTGTAGGGAATTTCACGCAAGAGAACAGCAAGAATGGAAAGAAGAAGAAGGAATAGTCGTAGAAAAAGGTTGCATGAACGAAAGAGCGCAAGTTGGCTGTTATTTGCCACCCGAAAGGAGAATAGTTAGAACCGGTATGAGTAAGTATGAGTGTACGCGTCTGTGTGTGTTTGTGTGAACTACTATTAGGAGATTTGTGAAGGAGTTTGAGACAAGTTCAAGAAAAAACAATTTGAACTGAACAGAAGATGCAAATGAGGTAAATAAAAAGTAAGCATCAGGATGGGGGAGAAAAGGAGAGATAGTGAAGGGCGAAGAAGAGGAGAGTCTGAAGGGAAATAAGGGTATTCAACCCCACTGGTTGGGCCGTGACTCTGTGCGGCCCGTGAACCTAACAGATGCCTAGGGGGGGGGAGATACCGTGAGAAGGGCCTTGATTTTAGAGGCGCCTCCTTGCCCTTGACGCGCTGAGACACGTCGAGGACGAGCGCAATCTCGCGGGAGGACGCCACGACCTTGAGCCACCACAGTGCGTTGGGGCGGTCGAGCACAACGAGGACGCCGCTGTAGCGGTACGTCTCGAGCTTACGGAGTAGCTGGTGAATCAGGTTGTATGGTGGGAACAGGTATATTTCCCTCAACTGATTCCAGTCGCACTGGAGAGAATCCATCAAAGCTGCTAGCGGGTGAGATACGGAGCGGCAAATAGTGAGAGCTTGTGGTTCCCCGGATGCGGAAAGAGGTCTATATGCACGGCCCCGCGCAGAGCTGAGAGGCGGGTAAAGCATTGAGGCGTCAGCGTCCACTTCGTCTCGAATAGTTGGAGACGTAAGGGCTGACCGGGCCAGACGTTCTGCGATCCGGGAAGGTAGGTCGCGAGAAGAGATATGTGACGATCCTGGAGAGTCTGCCGATCTTCTGCAATGCCGGAGCCTTGTTGAAACCCAAAAGATTCGCCATGGGCTACAGTCGCCATGTTATCTGACAACACGCGGACAGTTGTGTGGTGTCAATGAGCACGTGTCTGCAGAGCATGGGTGATGGCCAGCGACTCCTTCGACGAAATATGGAGTTTGAGTTACATTGCTAACCAGCGGTTCTTCAGACTGCTGGTCGATGCAGCAGTCGTGTGTACCGAAGGGGCCCCCGCGATCCTCTTCTAGGGTGGCTGAGGCTTCTGTTCCCCGGCGGTGTAGGGACCACGAAACCAGAAGCGGAGGAGGCCATAAATGAGTAGACCTCCGTCCTGCTTCGAAAGGTTGTGAGGAGCCGTCCTGTGACTCACAATCGCTCGCCTGTCGCTGAAGTGATTTTGGACATAGTTACTAAAAAAATGTTCGATCCAAATATACGCTCGCAATCACCGCCACATAGCACAAAATAATGTGTGCATCAGTGAAAATAATAGGCATGTTACCAATAAATTCAATATGGGGCATAAAATAATGCAAATAAAAGCAGAATGTTTTTAATTCTTGTGCAATGACTCATGCAATGTTGACCCGAAACCACTGTTAGCGTTGGAAAAAGAAGGTATGAATGGCCGTGCGAAGACATGCCGCTTCAATACCAATACCGATTGCGTCAGGATGTTGACTATGCTCATATGATTCATCAAGTTTTATTCAGAAATCACTGTTTATGAGCAGGGATTCAAAACCAAACATTGAACAGTTCCCGAAGGAACGTCATCTGTGACACGAAATCATCTGCGTGTAGGAATGAAGTGCTGTCCGTGGGCCGCTTACTTCAAAATCAAACACAGACAGTGTCAGCATTGAGTTATGGCATATGAGTTGACAAAGGAATGATTGAAAACTACTGTTCATAAGCAGGATTTCAAAACACGCCAATAGAGTCCCCGTAGAAATTTCATAAGTGACACTTGATCATCTGCATGAAGGTATGAAGGGCTGTACGAAGACAGGCCGCTTTGATACCAACAGTTACACCGATGGTGTCAAGCCTGTTGCCGTTTGGTTCGACTAAAGATGACTGCCGGCAGCTGTCGTATTGACTAAAAATGGCGGCCGGAGTTCTGGTTCCGACTGAAGATGGCGGCCGGACGCCATCGGCTAACAGTGTCGTTAGGTCAAGTTTTCCGGGAACGAGCCAGTGACAGCCTTTTCGGTACGCATTTGCAATCCCCATCGGTGGCACTATAGAGGTAGTGGGTCACTAGTCCATTGCCCAGATGGGCCGCTGCGTACTCATCTTACCTAGTCTTAGCTAGGTGCTGGGACCGTATGGATTCAGTGAGCGGGAACTGTGCACGACCGCCTCGTTCAAACAGGTAGCGCCGAATGAATGCCGGGGTAAGGTAAACCTTCCTTATATAGTGTGGGAGGGTGCGGGGTGACCAACCGGCAACTACCAGCCGTCATTTTCGATCTAAACGACAACTCCGACCGGCGGCGTAAGGCCGTCATCTTTGGTCAAAACAAAAAATCTGAGGAAGTCGAAAAGCTTAGATATGTCGAAATTTCCCGAAAAATGTTGAGGACATAAGAAATGTTTAAATCTGTAAGAAAAAATACTTTCGACGAATATGATCAAGATTATCGCTCAAAAAACACCTCTGTAATGTTTCCTCATCAAGATTCATTCCAATTAAGCGCAGAAACGCTATGCTACACTATGGCTCTTACGGAATGGAGGCGAAACACTTCGTGCTAGCATCCCAAGAGCAAGAATTCAAGCTGCGTTTGCAAATGCCAGAGGCAAATGAAGGCAAACGAAAATATATAGACGAATTACTTTTTTTTATTGTCTCAAGGCCTCATTTTCACCGGAAGAACTGAACACTTCGAGGAAGGGCCATTTGCCACGAACTTCGTCCCTCCTGTCACGAAAAGTGAAGGTTATAACGATTTTAGCTAAAGAATGCAGTACCTAAATATTAGGAACCTTTCCAAGTGTCACCTATACTAAAACTAGTCTGTACAAATATTTACAACATAAAAGATATAAGCTGGCTACTAAGTAGCAAGTTGAACTACCTCATTTGATAAATATAAAGTAAAAAATTCTGCACCCTCAAGAAGATACCTCATTTTCTCAAGTTAAAAGCTCCTCGACGCAGCCGGTAAGGCAGCAGTCGTCAGGATATATACAAAACTGAGCAACGCACGTTGAAATAGTCATTTATCAAAGAAGCAACATAGCAATTTAGACTATCGCACCCTTCTCCGTGTGTTGGGCGGTAGCCGCCGGCCATGGATCATTACTTTCAACCACAAGCGCTCACATTTTTTTTTTGCTGGGGGGGAAACGAAGAATATAAGAAGCGGAATTCAATGCAGGTAGTCGGTACCTATGCTAGGAACTTCACACATGAGAGCGGCAATGATAGAAATAAAAGGAGTCGAGTCGTATTATATGATTTGGTAGACGGACGATTAGATTGATTTGGTGTACGTACTATTGGTGGAATCAATGTTCTTACACGCGAATGTCAAAGGAATGTACGGGTGCCACAGGAGGTACAGCAACTCCTAGGTGCGGAGGCCATGTGGCCCTAGCACTCCCCGGGTGGCAGCAAGGAGAGTTCTCACACGACCTGCAATGCTGAAGAGCCCCAAGGATTCGCAGTCGTCCTCAAGGTGCCGCAGGCAACTGCATCCCAGCAAGAGCTGAATGAAAGATAAAAAACGAGGCAGGACGGGATCCCATGTATGAGATCTACACGTGGTGTAGGAAATCTCAAGCATAAGAACAGCAAGAATGGAAAGGAGAGTCGTAGAAAAAAGTTACATGAAAGACAGCGCCACTTGGCTGTTATTAGCCACCCGAAAAAAAATGTAAATTAGAAGTACACTAAGATTAGAGTGTCAAAGTTTTCTATTGCATTGGAGTCAATGTCTTTCTGGCACCGAAAGTGAGAAGTAAACTAAACAAAGAATGCAAATAAGGTAAATAGAAGTGAACAAAATTCAGGATAGGGGAGAAAAAGAGCGATAGTGAAGGCTGAAGTAGAGAGAGTCCGATGACAAATAAGGGCTTTCACCCCCGCGGTTTAACCTCGACTCCGTGCGGCCCGTAAACGTAACAGATGCCAAGGGAACAACGCCCTAAACCTGCGCTCGAGTCGCTCGTAGTGAAGCCAGGATAGTCGCTCCTCATAGGTCGACATGACCCACTACCCGTTATTCTCCTTTGGGAGGTATAACTAAGGGTGATCGCACAAGAAAGCAGGGATCGTCATGGTAACAATGATGACTTAAAGCCTCATGGTCTGCATCTAAACCTAAACAAATAAAGCCGAATATTCCTCGTTCAATGGAAATAACAACCGAAAACGTACCAAGTAATATATACACTTTAAATACATAATTATTAGCACTTTCGACTACTTAAAAAAACCTTGTAATGGGATAAAATGGCCATAAGAAGACAAATAAGAAATGAAGAGCTAATGCGCCCATAAAATGAAGAACTTTATGATTAATCCATTGCTATTGCAGTTAGGCAGAAGAGGAACCCTGTGAACAACCTGAATAGAGCACTGCAAGGAAGGACTTAATTCACCCGCCAAAAAAAACATCTTCCAACTCCTCCAATAGATTTGCTTCGCTAAATTGTCGTTCCACTGCAATGAAGCTGAATACTTTCAGACTTACCTGTTTTGGTTTAGTCGACACACAAGCAGTCGTCACGCTGTACAACCATGCTCGGGCATAGTTATGCAGATATCCAAATATATTATTATTGGTCTTCAATTAAAGGTTTCCCACCACAGACGGTGGAAAATAAGTACAATCAAAACCGTACAGGCATCTTTCAGATATGTGCAATGTCTATTCCACTTCAAGAGAATTTGTAAAGTGCCACGAGGAGTTCAAAACAACAAACACAAAGTAACTGGTTCAAAACAGCAAGTACAAAATAACTGCAGGTAGCTACAACTGCAAGCGGTTCAAATGAAAAGAAGTTCATCTGCCTCGACAGAAACAAAAAAAAACGACTAGTCTTGGTATAAATACTCTCGTTTCAATATGATAAATTTTTCCTGTACACATACTCGAAAAAAAAAACTATTTTTATCAAGGCCGGCATCAAACATGTCTAGTTACAAAAATGAGGTACACTTCGGCAAGTTATAAATTTTTGTGGTATGAGAGTGTCTTCAAGAAAAACACTTGGAGGGTTGTAAAGTGAATTCGTTTTGACACATGGTACAAATAGAGATACAAACGCAAGGCCCACATGATTCCTCTCACGCACACCAAAACTCAGCCCGTAAGCGCATAAGGGTCCGGTTAGGACCACACCGCACACACTTAGGGTCAGGAGTGAGGTCCGAGATCAGTGTTAGCAGCAGGGCCTAACAGCTTACACTCACCGTTGCACGCTCCTTCGCTACGTCTCCAGGTCAAAATTATTAGAGAAGCACGAAGTTGGAATGTTGTCTAACATGGGCTGAAAGCACCTGGACAAGTATTCCGCACCAAATAGTGCACAGGGTACCACATGTACTCAACTCACTGTATATCTAAATGTTTACCTTTGCTGGAACACATATTATTCGAAATACAAAATATAGCTTATAACTGCTGTCAGTAATGATGAGATTTTCAAACACCACTGTTCCCACCCATCACAGGCATGTGGAGACGCAAGCTTCCGCAAGACAAATCCAACGAAACATAACTTTTTTTGCTATACATCGTAATGATAATCACTTGAAGCGTCCACTCTAATGCGATCATCTCATTTATATCCAGGTCAAGATGTTAAAGATGATCTAGAGCGATGAGTTCCCCCTAGCTAGTGTAGATGACGAACTGCTGGTCCTCTGGTGAGGGCATCTCCACCTGCACATACTGCTGGGTGTGGCTCGGCAGGCTGTAGTCGGGCTCGTACTGGGGCGTGCTACTGGCACCCGACCCACCGCCGCGCATGTTGTTTCTGGGGGCACAAGAACAGTTACCATGATGGTTTGTAATGTCGCTTTGCATCGGCGGCCCTAACAAGAGGAAACCAGCGATCAGCAGGTCTACAACGGATCTTCTCTGGGAGGGGGGGGGCATCGAGATATGTCAGATGTTGTTATTGCGTTTATTGTCTTCCCAGACTGAACTGTCTTCCCAGTTGTGTGATGGTTTGGGAGGAGTATGACAGAATGGACAAATGCTGTAGTGTTACTTATTCAACGATGATACGTAGTCTAAAGAGGTCCACTTTTCAGTCTTTCACAGCCTCAAAAAAAAATCTGCTGGAAAAATTGAAGACACTTCTATATTGTGCAGTTATGCATGTAGCAACCGTTTCTATTTGGTGGGTTTCATGGTGAGAAGTGTGATTAGATAAGAGTGTCGAGGCTTTCTAGCGCGCTGAGGTCAATGTCCTTCTGGCATCTTACGTCAAACCAGCAGTCAGTGCTGCATTAACATCGAAGAGTCATCGTCCGTCTCCGAGATTGCTTCGACTCACGGCATGCTCAGGTCCCTACTGTTTATGGAAAGAGGTCACATAAGTGTCCTACTCAAAATGAGCAAAGAAACGGTGGTCCTCCGGGATGGAGGAATCTATCGGTAGGTAAGATTACGTATGATCAATTCACAACAGATCAGATTTCAGCTAAGAGGTTGGTTTTTCGATGGTAGCTGAGAAACGGTTTCGCATTGAATTGCCTCCGAGAGAACTTGACAAGCATTAGGAGGAGTGTAATAGAAAAGTTCAGAAACCGGCTCCTGGGAGCAACTATAAAAGGGACAGAACAGTCTATACAGTATGGGGATGGTGACGTTTCCATAAACGTGTATGTGCGTTAGTCTACTATGTTCAGTTCTCAATCGGCATAGAATTATCTCAGTCCGACGAGATCGGCTGCATGAAGAGACCCAGGGTGCAGTTGTGTCTCTGATGGCGAGCAATTTATTTCTAATAGAAACATCAGACCATTCCATGTTCCCTTTATTTTGCACAGCTCTTTTAATCGCTGGGTAAAATTCTTTGTATCGAAGTGGATGCTGTTTTGCTGGGTCAGGCGCCGCTGCAGCTCTTCGCGCCGCTTGGTCAGCCTGGTCATTGACAACCACCCCACAGTGGCTCGAACCGAGCACAAACGTCCTTGTTCCTGGAGGTCAATCGCACAAGCCAACGTAAGATTGCTGAAACAACACTGTGGCAATTGTTGAAAATCTCCATGGTTTGAAGCGAGCTAAGCGAATCACTACAGATTGAAATATTGGCATCTGGAAGAGTATCGATCGCCAACTCACTGCAATGGCTGTGAGTTCAGCAGTGAAAACTGACGCTGATGACGGGAGTCTCCTAGCGACGACGCGCCCGAGGAGTACCGCTGCACAGCTCACAGCATCGTCGTCTTCTGATCTTTCATTGGAGATAAGCATGCTATCAACGTGATGAGTCTCCGCATGGGCTATAAAATTAGCTCGAAGACTTTGGGGTGCATATTTTTTGGTCGATGCGCTGTGAGGAGCTCGAGGAGGGAGCTGTCAGATTGTGGCACATGTAGGGAAGGTGGGGCGTGCGAGAATATGGCAATATAATTGGAGGTCGATTCGTTCATGTCACAGGGCAAGACTAGCCTAACTAATTTCACAAAGGCTGACATTGGGAAGGAGCGGAAAGCTCAAGTACAAGAGCGTAGGGCGGCATAGTGAACTGGTGCCAATGTTTAATGAATATTTGGTTTCGCGGAGCCGTAGACAACGCTCCCACAGACCACTTTGGACCGGATGATAGCTTGGTGAAGGCGTAATGATGCTGTTCTGTCTCCACCCCAGGCGAAGGGCAATGCAATCCAAAGAATGATAGATCGCTTCAAGCATTCTCTTTTAAGCTACTGCACGAGGTACTTCCAGGTTAGTTTCTGGTCGAATATAAGTCCTAGAAAGCAGACTGGAGGTAGGAAAGGTTTAATTTCACCATAGAGTCCGAGGTCTGGTTCTGTATATATGCGGGACCGATGGATATGAAGTCCACATGTTTTACATTGGGAGATTGCAAAGCCCCGAGATTCTGTCCAAGCAACCACTTGGGCAATTACACTCTGCAGTTGGAGTTGCGGCACAGCTGGCGCAGATGCGTGCATCATAAAATCATCAACGTATAGAAAACCATTTACGGATTGAGGGACCACCCCCGTGATCTCATTAATAGCAATCGCCAATACAGTACAGGAAAAGACGCAACCCTGGGGTACCCAATCATTTGATGTGTGAGTGTTTGAAAGGTGACTGCCGACTTTAACCCGGAAGACTCTTCGCCGGAGGAAGTTCCGGATGAAAAAGGCCAAATGACACCGGAGTCCCCTCTGATGGATCTCTTGGAGGATGTCATAACGCCGGGTTGTATCGTATGCCTTGTAAAGGTGAAAGAAAACACAGTTAGTATGTTACTGGTGGTCCAAGGCACCTTGGACATGTCACAACGCGTAATAGTGCATCCTGCGTTGATAGCATCTTGCTAAATCCAAATTGTAATGGGGAGAGGAGTGAGTTTGCTTCAAGGTGCCGAATCAGTCGGGCATTCCCATTTTTCTGCAGAACCTTCGCTACACACGAGGTAAGGGCTTTAGGGCGGTAGCTGGACACTTCATCAGCAGGCTTGCCAGGTATTGGGAAGGAGAGAACCACTGCCTCCCTCCACCGATCGGGATACGAGTGGGTAGACCAGACTGTCAAATAAATAAGATATAAGTAAGAGAGTGCAGAGGGATGTAGGTGGCGGAGCGTCTCGTCGAAAATCAAATCCTCGCCGGGAGCAAACGGGTTGGAAGCGCGAATTGCACCGAGGATTTCGCGCACGGTGATTGGTTTATTGAAAGCTACAGGAAAATTTGATGAAAAATTCAAATCATTTTGTAGTGCAGTGCGTTTGGTGTTACAGAAAGTGGAGCTATACCCAGAATCTGAGCTAGCGGAAGAGTAGTGTGTTGCAAAGAGTTCCGAGACTTCCTGCGAGTCTTTGTGGGTCGTTCTTTCCCCTTTTAGGATTGGGGGAGGCTGAGAACAGTACTTTCCCGTCAATTTTTCGTGTGCGGGACCACACTTTAGACATGGGTGTGTTCACATTAATGGATGATACGAAGTTCTCCCATGATTCTTTTCGGGATAGGAAGTGGGTATTTCGTGAGTTTTTCGTCTAAACGTAATCTTATAAGCTCCACTTCTGGTGCACTGGTATGGACTGAAAGCACGTTTCCGTTGCCGTTTTGCTATTTCGCAAAGGTCATTCCACCAGGGTAACCTAATTGTACGCGGTGTTCCCTTGGTTATAGGGATGCTGCGGTCTGCAGAGTGAATGAGGATATTATTAAAGTTTCCACCATCTCGTCACAGGATATTTCCAGAGGTGGGAGAGGTGTGGTTGTGTGAGCGGTAAACTATTGCCACTTGGCTTTATGCATTTTATATCGGCGATCGGTAGATGTATATTCAGGGTGGAGAGTAGTGATAGTGAAGTGGTCACTTCCGTAATGCTTCTCCAGCCCTTGCCTGGAAAAGTCTGGGGAGCAGAAAGATATGTCAGTTGCCTATAATGAGGCTAACTGGGTATGGACGTGCGTCGGTTTTCCTGTATTAGGGAGTGCAATATCGGAAGATAGTATGTTTCGACGCGTCCTGCACGTCCATTAGCAATGTCTGCCCTCCCCCTCAGTTTAGCGTTAAGATCACCTGCAAGAAGGTGGGGCGCAGAAAGTTGTGCAACGAGGTTAACGAGTTATGCGCATGAAATAAGTTCATTGGGAGAAATATATAGGTTACAAATACTAACCTGAGCTTGTAGAGTGGTTTGTAGAGGGATTGGAGTAGCTACATGTGATTGATTGATTTACTATCGTGGCCAGGCCTGTGCCCCGCTCAGCATCGGCAGTGGGTGAGATAAAGTGGGCTTCATACCCACTGGGTTGTTTTGATTTGAGCCTCATTTCCACCAGAGCCTCAACGCAAGTCATCGCACGCTCCCCCCTAGGGCACGATGATCCGTTGATTCTGGTTTGTTTGCATGCCTTCGTGCGCAAGGTCGAATATGAACATCAATTGTGATATACAAGCAGGCTAATGCGTTAATGAATGGAGAGGATTCACTCGCAGATGGTTTTACACAGCTTCATTATTGTCCGGTATGTTTCACGGAAGCGATTAGTTTTTTCGTGTAGGTTAGGGCGGTGAGCAGGCTTTGTAGAAGGCTCGTCGGGCTACTGAAAGTGCATTACCATCCATAAGTAAGTGTTTCACACTGATTGTCACCTGGGGGCAACAGGGGCGTGGTGGCGCATCCGGTCCATTAGGTGGTTGTGGGTTATCCACGTGTGTCCCGTGCACAAGCCGTTGATGAAAACTTGATCTCTTCTATTAGGAAACTTTGATTTTCCATTATCATTCGGAAGGCTTAACTGCAAGAATCTTTTGTCCACTCTGTTGCAACAAGTCGTTCCATCGAGATGTTATATTTCAGACACTAGGACGCATCCCTCAGAAAGGGTGGTTGCCGACGGCAAGGCGCACCTCACACCCTCAAACAACTTAGCCCTTTTGTGCTAAAGTATCCGGCCGGTAATCCCGCAACACACACTCTGAGTCACGAGTGCAGTTTGAAGATCAGTTGTCAGCAGCAGGGCCCGACAGTTTTCACTGGTTTACCCCCGCCGCGTCATAATGTCTCCCCCCCCTTGCCCACGACCATCCCGACAACGGGATGCCAAGGGCGAGAAAGCACATCAGAGCAGCGTCAAAATCAACCATTCACAACCATTCTTCACTCACGCCTGTTCATTGCACACTCTCCCGCTACTTCCACATTCATGTCTCTCCTTCCTAACGCCTGCTTCACACCATCCATCCATCCACACAAACTTCGGTCTTCCTCTAGCCCTGCGACCACTCGCCTCTGCATTCATCACCCTTTTCACCAATTTTCCTTCATCCATCCTCTCCATGTGCGCGAACCATCTCAGAACACGGGAATCCATTCTGGCCTTCAACTTCTTCACCATCGCTGTTCTGATTCGAACCACGTCGTTGGTGATCCGGTCTCTCAACGTAACTCCAGCCATGCTCCTCAAACACTTCATCTCGAAAACATTCAACCTTCTTCTCTCCTCTGCTCTCACCCCAAGTCTCAGCTTCGTAGAGTACAGTTGTGACAACACACCCTCATACAGCCCTCATTTTCCTTCCATCCCCCATGTCCTACGGCTCATTACAATCATCAGTGCACCCAACACTTTACATCCCTCCTTCACTCGCGCCTTCACTCCAGTTTCCACTAGTTCAGTTATCTCCACATGGGAGCCCAGATACTCAAAACACTGAACTTCCTCCTAGAGCTCTCCATTTAGGGGGACATTAATTCGAGCATCTCATTACTTTATTCTTACCCACGTTCACTCGAAGCTTCCTCCTCTCACTTACACTCCACCAAACTCAGACACTAGCTTATGTAGCTTCTCCTCTGAATCCGCAACCAGGGCCGTATCATCAGCAAATAGCAACTGGCTCAACTGTCAACTCCGCCCATTCGCTTCCAACAGTTCCAAGCCACGACCCAGCACACTCGCGTTCACCTCCCTGACCACTCCATCCATTTAGAGGTTGAACAGCCAGGGAGACATCACGCAGCCTCGTCGCAGTCCCATTTTCACTGTGAACCAATAACTCACCTCGCTTCCCACTCTGACACATGCTCGGCTGCCAACATAGAAACTCGGCACCGCTTTCAACAGATGTCCGCCCACTCCATAGAAACGATACACCCTCCACAGCGCTTCCCTGTCAATCCTGTCGTATGCCTTCTCCAGATCCATGAAGGCCCAGAACACATTCTTTCCTTTGGCAAGGTACTTCTCACTACCTGTCTCACTGCAAAAATCTGATCAGCACACCCTCTACCACTCCTAAAACCACACTGTTCCTCTCCAGTTACGCAGTCCGTACAGTCTCTAATACTTTTGATCAGTACTCTCCCGTACAATTTACCAACCACACATAACGGACTGATTCCTCTCGAATTGCAGCATTCATTTTTATCTCCTTTGCCCTTAAATAGCGGAACAATGCAGGCACTGCGCTACTCAATCTGTACCACGCCTGTCACCCTGCCACAAAACACAAGTTCAGTAACCTCACCAACCATTCGACAATCGCTACTCCACCCTTCCTTCTTTAGTCACTCGGTCACAACGCCATCCAAACCAGGGGCTTTCCATGCTTTCATCACCTCCACCGCCTCCTGCACCTCTTCTCTGGTAATGTCCGCCACAAGTCTTTTTCCCAAAACTGGTATCCGAGCACCACCACCCACAGCAACAATGTCAGCCTCTCGATCATACTCGACATTCAACAACTCGTCAAAATACTCGGCCCACCTCTTCCGTACATCACCACTTTCCTACAACAACTGGCCGTTTCATCTTCCACCACTTCCTTCTTTCCGTTCTCTCACCCTCTTAACCTCTTTCCAGAACATCTTTTTGGTCTCAAAATTCTGGCACAACCGTCTGCCCCACCTGGCATCAGCGTCCCTTCCGCTATCTCACCCATGTTTTTCACCCCTTTGTGGCTTTCATAAGCCACCACCGACTTCACCTGCAACCACTCCTCAAACGCTTCTCTTTTCCGTACCACTGCCAATTTGACCTCCTCGTTCCACCACACGCAACCTTTCCTTCTGCACCCGCCCACACGGCGCGCACCACACTCCTACTTCGCACATCCCAGCAACGCATCCCTTAACGTCTCCCATTCATCTTCCACATCTCTCGGGTCCTGTCCTGTCACGTTGTCATATCCTTCCCTCAACGCCTGCTGGAACTCCTCGGCTCTACTTCTCACATTCAGTCCACTCACTTTCACTACCTCTCTTCCTCCTCCCACTCGTTTGTTGCCCTTCCACTTCTGCTCCACTCTAAATCTACCTTCCACCAGCAGATGGTCAGACACTCCTCCACCCTCCCCTCTCAATACATGCACATCCAACAGCCTCCCCTTCATTCTCCTCGATATCAGCCCAAAATCCATCAGTGCTCTCTCCACCATTGTACCACGGGCCATCCTTACTAATGTGTACTTGTTATATGAGAGTTGATAAATGGGAACCCGTCTTGGTAATGTATGGTGATGAATTGTTCATGATGGGTAGGCGCCAGTTTAGCAAAAGAGTCTGTAAGCTCGTTTCGTTTTCTTCCCACGTGTCCAGGGATCCAGCAGAATTCGCCGCTTGACCAGTCTCGACAATTGTGAAGAGGTCGTGTCGCATCTTACGAAGAGTAGGGCGTTCATAGTGCAGAGTTTTAGGCTAGGTGAGACCACTCAGACTGTCTGAAAATACAATATATTTGGGGAGGCGGTCAGTTTTTGTAATGTGGAGATGGCTAATTCGAGTCCGTGCAGCTCTGCAGAGAATACCGAGGCCTCTTGGGGTAGGGTTGCCGAAAGTGAGGTCCCTCCGCACACGGCGGCCGCTCCCGGTCCGTACGCTGTTCTGGAGCCGTCGGTGTATAATGATGGTGCTCAGAGTATTGTTCCGCAAGTAGTCTCGAAAATTCTCGGCGGTAAGTGTTGGTTGAAGTTGTTTCAGGGTACACTTTGAAGAACTCGATAGGAGAATGAAGACTTGATTGCCTTGCGATTGATGTTCAGCGAGGTCAGTAAGTAGTCCACGCGTAGTGTAAAAAGTGGAAGCCGGTCTCACCCACAAAGAGACGTTTACCGAGAATGATGGTGATGTCCTTGAGTGCTTGCGTTATTGATAAATCTCCTGGTCTTGAAATAATATTGCAGCAAGAATTTCTCTCTCCGGAGCGGAAGAAAAAGCCCATTAGCAAGCACGTTCAGGGATTAGCTAGAAAGGAGTGGAACGGAATGCGCCGATTGTGAAGCGCAGAGCGTTGTTTACGATGATAGAAGGGTTCAAGAGTGCTTTTGGCTGCTGAACCGTCAACAATGGCTCCGTCGTCAATGTGTGAGCGTAATATTGTTCTAAACAGCGCCATGCCGGTCTCCATATCGGCAACGAATTTCAGTGACGTTTCAGAGAGGATAAGTCCCGTTGACTTATTGCGGCGAGTCACCAGGGTTGTGATATGGGGTCACCATGCGACTTTAGGGTCTCACACATGGCCCAGGAATTTTATCGTTTCTTCGTATACTAGCAAGGTGTTAGTGCAGCGTTGGAGCTGGTTTCAGGTGTAGGCCAGGCACAAGGGTAAAATGCATGCTTTTACTTTTAGAGGGCGAGAATCGGAATCTGTTCAAGAAAGCCCAGTTCCCGACTAGACGTTTCAAGAGTTCATGTTGAATTGTTGAAAGGCTCGTGTGCCTGTAGCTCATTTGAAGGTCGTCCACGTATAGTGATGAAAGCAGTCTTCCGTCACGCGGAAGAATGTTACTAGCTGGTCAATTTTGATGGTAAAAAGAGTGACACTTAGGACGCTTCCCTGGGGGACGCCCATTTCTTGCGGATACGAGTGGCAGGGTGTCGCCGATCTTCACCCTGAGGTACGAATTTGCACAAATGTGTGCAAAAAGCGTGGTAGGAGGTTTCTCAGCCCGTCTCGCATTAGCCTTCTAGGGTGATACCGTATTTCCAGGTAGTGTCGTTCAACCTCAAAAAATATGGAAACCACGTGTTCCCCTCGGACGAAAGCCTGTCGCAATCGGATTCTAGTCGTACAAGGTGGTCCGTCGTGGAGTGACGCTTCCGGCCGCCGCACTAGATGTTGTTGAGGCCTGCATGCATTTCAAGGTAGTCAAAAAGGCGTGTCTTCATCATACTTTCCAGTGACCTAGTGAGGAGGCTGGTAAGGGCAATGCGACGGTATTTACTTCAGTCACCGCGTAAATACCGCCGCATTGCGGAATTTACGTGGTGAATCATCCATGGCGGGAATAATTACGTATTCCCGCCATGGATAAGAGAAACACGAGTTTGAATACATTAATATTGAACACTTTCAATAGATGCTCACGAGCGCCCTCAGGGAGATTCTGGATCATGTTGATGTGCACCAGGTCCGGCCCGAGTGAAGTTTCACCAGTATGGTCTACAGCACAATCTAGTTCATGGAGAGAGATAGGTTTGTTGTGAAATCCTTAGTTTGTAATAGTAAACTAAAGAGGTTCACTCTTCGCAGTTTTTTTCCCGTTGGAAAGCACCCGCGTAGTATGTTGATTGCGATATATGGCAGAAAGTCTGCTAGTTTTTCCGGATTTCCGCGTAGGAAGAATAGCTGGTGCCTCCGTCTGAAAGAATAATAGCTGGTGCCTACGTCTGAAAGACAGTGGATAGGTCGCTCGGGTCTTGCCTGGATCCGTCAGATTTTTTTTCACATAGTCGAGAGAGGGGGATGTTTCGGTCCATAGCGTTGACTGAATCCAGCTTTCTCTTTTCTTTTCCGCTGGAAGTTTACGGTATACGGCCGTTTTATTTTTCCACGCTTTTCTGTTCCTGCGGGACCGTGCGCGACGGTAAGCCCAGTACAGCCTTTCACGCCCGTCTTTTGCTTTTTGCACCTCTTGGCACCACCATGAATTCGGAAAAAAAGTTTAAAGTGAATAATGGGTTGAAGGTGAATAATGCGGCAGCTGCGGCTTCAAATTTCTCGTATGGTTTCTCGTATAGCTGTCACTCCCCATGGGGTCTGTTCAAGCGCATCCACATGATTCATGTTAGTTGTTGAAGTCTCCAAGGACTTGGGGGACAGTTACTTGTGTCTGTCTTTAATTTTTTGTATCGCATTACTTTGTTCGAGTTTTGCGACGAGGGCCAGATACTTCTTTCCCTGTCGGTGGACGAATTCCGGTTTATTTCATAGTTGTTTACTTCATAGTTGGCGAGGGCAGTGGTTCAGCGCAATTCTATCATTAGTCTTTCCGAGAGTTCATGGCATCGTGACGAGTAGATTGATACCACTGCTATTGGTCTTAAAACGCATATCTTCACATCGATAGCTTGGAGTTCCGTCCTCAGAGAAAGGGGGAGCTGAGGTACACTTTGGTGGATCATGAGTGCCAGTCCGCCGAGTGCAGTCACATTGTGGTGGCCCTCGCGGCGATGTATGACATTTAGAGGGATTGTGAAGGTGGCGGTTTCTCGAAGATTGATCTCTTGTAGACCTATCGTCAAGTGTTTATGGGTGGAGATTAAGGATTGTGGTTCGTTTTTCCTGTTTCAAAGTTCTTAGCATTTCCACTGAAGAATTGTGCTGTTGTTCATTTTGGAGGCTGTTCACACTCAGACCTTGATGATCTCGAGTGATTGCGTGGTTTGCAAGAACTTTCGTGGCATTCATGTCTTTGAGTTTGCCCAGGAGTCCTAGATCGAGAGCGTTCGTGGGAGCAACCACTTTCGGTAGAGTGTGGTCTCCTAGGATTCTTGCGATCGCGGCTGTGAGTGCTCTTGTTTGAGGACGTGAGTGTTTGCTCTTTGTGTTTGGTTCTTGAGCGAGTGCACTGATCTTTATTAAAGGGCTTTTCGAATTGATGCTTGGCTGGGTAATTGCTGGTGGCATATTTGGGTCGACCAAGGTAGATGGTTGATTAGCGATTTCGGTATATGTTTTTCGTTGGAGATCTTCAGCGCGTCCTCACGCATGCAATGATCGTTTTCGCTGGTGAGATGTTCTGGTGTCGCATATGCAAACCAAGGGTTGGATCCATACTTTGATTTTAGCTGGGTGTGGTCTCTGTCAAGACTGACCGAAGTGTTCTACTTCCTGTTCTCGACAAGCTGTTTTTCGTGAGCTGTTGCAGATCTTCTTGCTTTTTGGCAGGTCTGGGTATGGCACCTCGTGGTCGCCGTCGGTGGCGTCTTCATCTCTTCGCCGTTTTGTTTGAATTTTGATAAAACTCAAGTCGTGGTCGACTGAGGAGGCAGCATCCATCGCGGTGTTTTCTTGGGAAGCTCACCTCAGTTGTGATGGTGATTGCTGGGCTGAGTGTGGTAGTGATACTACTAGGAAGGGGTATGGAGGTCATTATTAGGTTATGTTGACGGTGTATAGGAATCGTCTGAGAGGTTGGGTTTCCTTGTACATATGACAGCTCCGGCTTAGTGAACGTGATTCAAGTTGCGCCAGATTTGAATGGCCCGTTTACGTGTGACTCTGCGTTCGTTTCCATGATTGTTATTGCTTTTTTTGTCCATGTATATTTGACAGTCGCGGTCGCCTGCTTCATGGAAGCATGAACACTGGTAGCACGTAGGTAGGAGGGCTTTGTCTTTTTGTCATGGTCGCCGGCGCACTTCTTACAATGTTGGGGTAAGTGCGGCATGCAGTATTTGATAACGTGGCCGTATTCAAGGTATTTTTTGACATTGCAGGCCATGTCGCAACTGGGTAAGTTTTAGTTTTCCCTGGTTCATCTGGGATTACTGTGAATACCCGTGCGTCATCTCTTGGGAAGGTGATCGAGTATGCGGTAGAACTAGCGTTTCGTGATTTGATCAATGTTGCTACAGAGATTCCGGTAACTCGGTAATCCTTTGCCAAGCCTGCTGCAAAAGCGCTTAGGTTTTTAGTGGGGTTGTTGCAGGAAGTGTATATAATTCATTTGGTATCGTTGGAAGACGGATGAAATTCGAGTTCCTTTGTGTTAGTCAAGGTGGGTAATTCTTTGAATCTCATTACTTTGTTCGAGTTTTGCGACGTGGGCTGGATACTTTTTTACCTATCGGTGGACGAATTCCGGTCTACTTCCTAGTTGTGAGAGTGAGTTCATAATAACGAGAGAGAGCAACACTGCTTGCACTGCTGTTCACGAGCGTTATGAGAAAGTGAGTAGGGAAAGATGGTTGTCTTTTCTTTTTGTGTGGGAGGGCCAGCCTGGGAGAAGAGCATAGAAGCACAGTCTCTCGTCGCCCGACCCCGTGGTCTATCAGGTAAAGGAGAATTCCTCTTTCTTTTTCATCCTGAGGCAGTCTTTGTGTCTCGTGGGGCGGCCGTTCACTTTGAAGTGAAGGCAGTAACTACTTTAGATGGGCATGACTAGGGATCGTCCCTTATGTCGTGGTCGTCTTGGGAGCAGTGAGAGTATCTTTGCTTACAGTTACAATTTTTACTCGTTTGTCCGTTTTGTCTGGCATTTGTAGCAACGCATTGGACGTCAGTCGAAGGGTGTAACCTTGGATCTAGTGGCAGAAAAGAGTATATCATTGTATTTTGGTTAAGCAGGGCATTTGAATTTCAGCAAAAGAGTTGTGGTGGTGTACTTTTTTTGGTGTTATTTTTGCTACGACCACACAGTCCTCGAATTGAATGATTCTATTGATGAACTCGTCAGCCCCCTCATTCGAGGGATCCTCCATGTAAATCGAGCCTGAACTCTTAGAGAAAGTCGGGTGTCAACTTTCTCTACGACATTTGGACTGTTCTGGTTATGGAGAGTATAGTGTTGCTTTGAAGTTTCGTATCCACTCTAATGGTGAATCCTTCATCGCCGCTGGTGATTCTTAGGACTGGACGGCCAGTGATGAAGCCCAGTTCTTCTCGAAGAGTGTAAGGACAAATATCCGGTCTGTTCTTGACGTCAAATGTAATTTTCAAATGTTCTGGAAAGTATGGACCGTTGTTGAACAGGTTGTGTTCAGTAAATGACGAGTCCTACCTCTTCTTTGCAGCCCTCGGAGCTCTCTTGGGGTTTTTGTGGGGTGGAGAGTTGTCGAGGTTGTCATCGGATGTGAAGGTAGAGACACTTGCGTAGGTTGGGGGTTCTTTGATTTGTAGGTTTCTCACGAGTTAGTGGATTTTAAGAAATATGGCTCGGGGTTCTCAGTTAATAAATGGCACGTGAACAAATGAGATTTCCTGCTCATTGAGAAAAGATGGTTTGTACAGCTCCAGGAGAGTTTCCTGAAAGCAAACCGCCCTTGGATAATAGGTGTGAGTTAGTATCAGTAGTTCAGCGTTGTTAGTACGAAAGTCGCCAATGTTCCATTGAAGGACGAATGTATCGGACATGAGGAAATCAAGTCAGAACAAGTTAGGGTCTAAGCTCGAGTTGATGTGGTCTTAAGTAACATGGTTCCGGCACACTAGCTACGTCAATCACGGCATGTCGGCCGTGGTCGACGAGAATTAGGTACGCGTACTAAAGCTTTTAAAATGGTCGTGAGTCAACACAGGGTCATTTTCGGTCGGATCATCATCGTATAGGTCCGAGCCAGTGCGCTTGGCGCTGGTCAGCAGCTAACGAAAGTCTCCAGTTTGGGATGCTGATAGCGTGGGATGGCTACCACTCGGCAGTGTACTCAACGCATTTTCTTATGGATTACTGTATGGGGTGACTGGACGAGGAAGAGACGGAGGGGCATTTGGTGCCTTAATGGAGGCACTAGAAATGCATTCGAGTTGAGGAGTAACCTGGCCAGCCTGCATGCGCTACTTGGGGAAATCTATGTTTAGCCTGAAGAAATGTGGGTCTGGTCGTTGCCGACAGATCACGAGCTATCATCTTCTGTGGTTGGCGAGGGGCGAGCTGAGGTGGTTGCATTTCTTCACATGGTGCTGTCTC
This sequence comes from Gammarus roeselii, assembly GCA_016164225.1. Lineage (NCBI taxonomy): Eukaryota > Metazoa > Arthropoda > Malacostraca > Amphipoda > Gammaridae > Gammarus > Gammarus roeselii. The sequence continues at coordinate 22,202 of SDVV010002684.1, forward strand.
CAGCGATGGTAGGTCATCGTCCAGATCAAGATCTGAGACTCCCATCGCGAGCCGATCCATTTCACCAAGACGGCATATGAGAAGTTGTTAAGCTCCCAGGCAGTCATCAGACTGTCTCAGGTTCGATTCTAGGTGAGGGCGGTGATATTTATCTCGATGAGCATATACCTAGCACAGATGTACTTTCAATAAATACAACCTCGTTAATGCCGGGATAGAATTAGATGCTTACCTCTCCCATGGTGCGGAGAGGTAATATATATATATATATACATATCGATATATATATACATATCTATACATATATATAGCGAAATATATACATATCTA
>SDVV010002685.1:0-22529 GCA_016164225.1 Gammarus roeselii
ATACAGCTTTGTCCGGCTATAATACAGCTTTGTCCGGCTATAATACTGCTTGTCCGGCTATAATACAGCTTTGTCCGGCTATAATACAGCTTTGTCCGGCTATAATACTGCTTGTCCGGCTATAATACTGCTTGTCCGGCTATAATACAGCTTTGTCCGGCTATACTACAGCTTGTCCGGCTATAATACAGCTTGTCCGGCTATAATACAGCTTTGTCCGGCTATAATACTGCTTGTCCGGCTATAATACAGCTTTGTCCGGCTATAATACTGCTTGTCCGGCTATAATACAGCTTGTCCGGCTATAATACTGCTTGTCCGGCTATAATACAGCTTTGTCCGGCTATAATACAGCTTGTCCGGCTATAATACAGCTTGTCCGGCTATAATACAGCTTGTCCGGCTATAATACTGCTTGTCCGGCTATAATACAGCTTTGTCCGTATTGAATCAAGTTTAAAGGGGGAAAATGCATTATCTCTCTGCGTTATAAACGAAACCTAAATAACACTGTTCATTTTCACATATGAATTATCCGGAAGCAAAAAGTGATGGAATTATTTCCTTCACTATATTCCATCGCTGGCTCATAAGTGCATATCAAACTACCGTACGGTTACATCATGGATGTGTTACTTGTTTTCGAGCGTTATTCTGCTTATGGACAGCTTCCCGCCACGTGCATATTTGCTCCTAGGATTGGACAAAACGTCCTTTTTCTATTATAACGTCAACTACAATCCGATGACTCGCTAGTTCCTTGTTACAAGGTGCGTGTCGTTCAGAGTTTCGTCATATGACTCGTATCCATTATGAATCTTCTGGGCATCATTATGACACTACGTTGTATAGGGCATCATTATAACACTACGTTGTATAGGGCATCATTATAACACTACGTATAGGGCATCATTATAACACTACGTATAGGGCATCATTATAACACTACGTTGTATAGGGAATCATTATAACATTACGTATAGGGCATCATTATAACACTATGTTGTGTAGGGCATCGTTATAACACTACGTTGTATAGGGCATCATTATAACACTACGTTGTATAGAGCATCATTATCACACTACGTGGTATAGGGCATCATTATAGCACTACGTTGTATAGGGCATCATTATAACACTACGTGGTATAGGGCATCATTATAACATTACGTTGTATAGGGCATCATTATAACACTACGTTGTATAGAGCATCATTATCACACTACGTGGTATAGGACATAATTATAGCACTACGTTGTATAGGGCATCATTATAACACTACGTGGTATAGGGCATCATTATAACATTACGTTGTATAGGGCATCATTATAGCACTACGTTGTATTGGGTATCATTATAACACAACGTTGTATAGGGCATCATTATAGCACTACGTTGTATTGGGTATCATTATAACACAACGTTGTATAGGGCATCACTATAACACTACGTTGTATAGAGCATCATTATCACACTACGTGGTGTAGGGCATCATTATAGCACTACGTTGTATAGGACATCATTATAACACTACGTGGTATAGGGCATCATTATAACATTACGTTGTATAGGGCATCATTATAGCACCACTTTGTACATGGCATCATTATAACACTACGTTGTATAGGGCATCATTATAACACTGCATTGTATAGGGCATCATTATAACACTACGTTGTATAGGGCCTACGTTGTATAGGGCATCATAATAGCACCACTTTGTACGTGGCATCATTATAACACTACGTTGTATAGGGCATCATTATAGCACCACTTTGTACATGGCATCATTATAGCACTACGTTGTATAGGGCATCATTATAACATTACGTCGTATAGGGCATCATTATAACACTACTTTGTATAGGGGCATCAATATAACACTACGTTGTATTGGTCATCATTATAACACTACGTTGTATAAGGCATCATTAAAACACTGCGTTGTATAGGGCATCATTATAGCACTACTTTGGATATGGCATCATTATAACACTACGTTGTATAGGGCATCATTATAACACTACGTTGTATAGGGCATCATTATAACACTACGTTGTACAGGGCATCATTATAACACTACGTTGTATAGGGCATCATTATAACACTGTGTTGTATAGGGCATCATTATAGCACTAGTTTGTATATGACATCATTATAACACTACGTTGTATCGGGCATCATTATAACACTACGTTGTACAGGGCATCATTATAACACTACGTTGTATTGGTTATCATTATAACACTGCGTTGTATAGGGCATCATTATAACACTACGTTGTATCGGGCATCATTATAACACTACGTGGTACAGGGCATCATTATAACACTACGTTGTATTGGTCATCATTCTAACACTGAGTTGTATTGGTCATCATTATAACACTGCGTTGTATAGGGCATCATTATAGCACCACTTTGTACATGGCATCATTATAACACTACGTTGTATAGGGCATCATTATAACATTACGTTGTATATGGCATCTTTATAACACTACTTTGTATAGGGGCACCAATATAACACTACGTTGTATTGGTCATCATTATAACACTACGTTTTATAGAGCATCATTAAAACACTGCGCTGTATAGGGCATCATTATAGCACTACTCTGTATATGGCATCATTATAGCACTACGTTGTATAGGGCATCATTATAACACTACGTGGTATAGGGCATCATTATAACACTACGTGGTATAGGGCATCATTATAACACCACGTTGTATTGGGCATCATTAGGACACTACGTTGTACAGGGCATCATTATAACACTTCGTTGTTTATGGCATCATTATAACACTACGTTGTATAGGGCATCATTATAACACTACGTTGTATAGGGCACCATTATAACACTACGTTGTATAGGGCATCATTATAACACTTTGTTGTACAGGGCATCCTTATAACACTTCGTTGTACAGGGCATCATTATAACACTTCGTTGTACAGGGCATCATTATAACACTTCGTTGTATAGGGCATCATTAAAACACTACGTTGTATAGGGCATCATTATAACACTACGTTGTATAGGGTATCATTATGACACTACGTTGCATTGGGCATCATTATAACACTACGTTGTACAGGGCACTGACTATGATACTATTTGCAAATGACCAAATGTGAATAATTTACTTCACTTTAATGCATCGTTTGATCATAAAACCTTTCCAAACATCGTTCGGTTGCATCATGTATGTGTAATACCGTGACGGTGCAAATTTCCGTTAAGGGTCAGGCATAACGTCATTATTATATAAAAATACCACAAATACACTCCGATTGCTACCTTACCGAGTTCCCTTCAATAACTAACCCACGTTGAATAAGTTACTAGGCACTCATCGTCCAGAAGACATTCGTTCTGTGAATTGTGGTCATTATTAATCTTCGTCTATTTGACGGGACCACGCGATATTTGACTAAGCACACACACACACACCATTTCACGGGACCCAGCGATATTTGACTAAGCACACACCATCACAAAAATTCACTTCGACACACTGGACTCCGTTTCCTTAGATCAAAGTTCTTGCGGTGGCTTAGAAGCTTTGAAAAGTTATGGTTCGAGAATAATTACATAGAAACAATTATTTGGCAAACATATCAGCATGAACATCCTGTCAACTCCATAGTTAGTACCTACTTAAAAGCTCCATCACATAAAGGACTTGAATTATGTTCGTCACCTTTGCCTATGACCTATAGGCGGCATACACAACAAAAACAGCAGACATACATGCTCCAGCTCCTTACTTCCCCACAAGGGTACGCGTACACTGAGGGGTGGCCAATCATCAACCAACTCATGCCACAAAGACTGAAATGGCTACAAAAGTTTAGGTATTATTAATACTTGTTCACGATACAATATGTTGGTTGGCGATAGGAAATATTCTATAAATATTATTTATTGTATTTTAATTCATTATGAACAGTGAAGCTGTAAGTTTGCACAGAAACATTTGTTTTCCCTCAGACAATGAACTAAGAACATAAAGCTAATCCGACGAGGCCTACACGACAATGAATTGGGTCTGTGCACGTCTGACCGACAATGGCCGCCAGGAAGAGTTGAAGGCTAACAAAAATATACTGGACAACAATGAATTGGGTTTACAAGTGTAGGAAGACAACAACAGGCCTATTCGCCCAAACTAGGTTGCCTTTTGATAGCAAGAGGATTAGTTTTGAAGTAGAACGTCTATGAGAGCTGCCTGTGCCATTTTTGTTTCGAAAACATTAGGAAAGGGAACGGGTTAGTTATTTATCGGCGATTTATTAGAACTTATCGAGCCCGACTCAAACGTATCGATTGTATTGCATTCTACAATCTCCGCGCGTGATGTCGAGTGAGAAACGTTTCCCAACGGTTTTGTATCCATTGTTCCTGGTCACTCCATTCGTATCTAGAGTGAAAAAGCCCGCTCGGTCGACGTTTTCCTTACCCTTCATAATCTTCTGCACTTCAATCATGTCGCCTCTGACTCGACGTTTCTCCAGCGAATAAAGATTGAGTTCACGTAGCCTGTCTTCGTACTATTTATTCCACAGCAAAGGGATGAGTTTTGAAGCTCTAAGCAGAACCTTTTCTAATTCAATAACGTATTTTCTAAGAAATATACACCAGAATTGAACGGAATACTCGAGATGCGGTCTTACAAATGCATTGTATGTCTTGAGAATAATGTGGCGGTTTTTGTACGAGATAGTGCGGCATATCATACCAAGCATTTTGCTGCCTTTCTCGGCAGCATCGTTACATTGTCTGCGATTTTTTAAATCGTTACTTATGACGACACCTAAATCACTCTCTTCTGTGACAGGACTTAGTTTCTTTTCGGACAGTGAGCTTTTGTATTTGAGATTATGAGAACATATGTGCTTAACTTTACATTTGTCTACATTAAATTTCAATTGATACTTTTCTGACCGATCAACAATTTTGTTCAAGTCTAATTGGATCTGCTGACACTCTAGTTCAGTTTGCACTTTTCCTCCTATCTTAGTGTTGTCTGCAAGCTTGCTAATATTTGAGAGTGCGTTGCTATCGAGATCAGTGATGAATATTATAAAGAGAACTGGACCTAGCACGGATCCTTGGAGGATAATACACGCCGTTTGTAACATTACCCAAGGAGTAGGAAGCTCCGTTGAGTACAACTCGCTGCCGTCTGTCCGTAAGCCAGCATTTTATTCAGTTGTTAAGCTCACCTTCAATACCGACGCTGTGCAATTTACTAACTAGGCGCTTGTGGGGGAATTTATCAAAAGCCTTTTGGAAGTCAAGGTAAATTATAATGATTGGAGATTTTGTGTTATGGATTTCAATTAGATTCTTGAAAAAATAGCAGGTTCGTTGGACAAGAGTGATTGTGTCTGAAGCCATGCTGAGAGTCGCCAATCAATTTGTTTGATTCTATGAATATTCTGATTTTATCCGTTATCAAATTTTCCATCAATTTGCCCACGACTGAAGTGAGACTAATTGGACGGTAATTACCGGGACACTTGTTGTCCCATTTTGAAAATTAGGGTAACATTGACCTATTTCCATTTAGAGGGGCAGGTGCTATTTGTGAGAGATTGGGTGAAAATGTTAGATAAATGTTCGGCTATTTCGTTTCTAGTCTCTTTTAGAATTATGGGATGATCCAAATCGTGTGGCATCAAATTGTCTTACCACTCCTGCTAAAAGTCTTTTGTAACATAGCCTTATTCAGCCTTTTTTGAAGTATTGTGTAAACGTGTATGCGTCTACCTACAAAACAAACTTGAAACCTACCGTTCTTAGTCATAAGCGTGTCGTCAGAACACTATCACATGATAACAGACGTGACCACACGTTGCCTCTCTTTTGTCAATGGAACATTCTCCCACTGTGTCAAATCATATTTTTTTCGCTGCAGTGGTTGTCTACAAAGCTTTGAATCATTTAACTTACATTTGATAACGGGTTTTTCATTAAAATTAATCCTATGTATGATCTTCGCAACAATGCGGATCTGCAAATTCCCCGAAACTCGTCAACACAGTCCCAACTATTTTTAAAATACAGAGCTGCTAAAACCTGGAATCCGATTACCATAGATATAAGGACGGGCAGAAAGAAGTATAGCTACCTGTAAACATAAACTAAAATATACCTGTTTGAACTTGTACGTGCAGAAACTCTTGAATTGTGATTGACTTCTGCTGTGTAATTTACCGTGTCAACTAGTTATGTTTCATCATTTCATCTTATAGATGTTTTCATTTTATTTATTTTTCTCGCCTCATATGCTCGAATTTCCAATTATATTGTTCCTGTAGAAATCCGTTCATTTAGTGAACGCATCGATTATGACTCATTGAAATATTTCGTGCCCGTGTGCATATGTTAGTATGTCATGCTAACTATGCAGCTAGTTTCAAATTGGTGCCATCGTACGCCAAACAATGTGTGAGTAATGTAATAGACGACCTCATGTCGGACATTTTCTGCTATCAAGCTTACTAAATGACAGTTGAAACAGTAAATAGTCATGAAAAAAGTAAACGTCGGTGATCCGACTTACTCTGCTTATTTTTCTTGAAATTAATGGTCCAATGTAATGCTTGCATCTGTCTCGACATATTAAAAAGTGAAGAGTAGAGGATGTCCTCCAACAATGTCCATCGTCTGGTCCGTACTCCTCAACCCTAGTTTTAAGTTAATATTAAATTCAGCTAAGTAGCAAATGTTGTCTTCAGAACAGCTCAGGCTGACGAAGACTTGGTACGTTCCATCTGTGTATTCTGATGTTTCTGTTATTTTGTCAACATGTCATTATACCTAAATACATTTTATATCCCTTAAAAAATGCCTTGAATCCCCTTTCTGCTGTTGCTGTATTCATTTTTTGTTCCGTCGTCATGTGGATGTTTCTGTTTTATCGAGTGCATTGCTTTCTTTCGGGACTGAAGGCGCTGCAATTCTCCTTCCAGTACATAAGCTGATTGATTGTTATTCGCCTGTTTTTGCACGGGATGTGCTCATATTCAATATTTTTAAGTGCAGTCAAGAAATTGTTGAGCGATTGATTAACATCTTGTCCGAGGCTTATACATTCTGACGCCATTGACTCTCTTAGGCCATCAAAGATAGATAATTTGAAAATATGTATTTTTTTCGCAGTTTGTTGTCGTTTTCATCTCGAGCCCTATAAAAAAAGATACAGTTGCTGTCGCTAGTTCCGAGTGGTTCGCCCACTTCGGCGTTCGTGCCATGCGAATCGCTTGCACTAAATAGGAGATCAAGAATATTGCTACCTCTTGTAGGTGTCTACACCATTTTAGTCGTGAACTTATCGACTTCAAAACCAATCAGACATTGGCCAGTGGCAGTGCATTCGTCTGTTTCCCAATCATACTGTGTTGTGTTGCGACGACATCGACGAGGGTGTCGTAAAGATCGATATCATCTGCAACCTTGCTTTTTGGGGGACGATAGACAAGGCTGATTTGACATTTTATGTGTTTACCGACTAGTTGGATTGATGCTATGTCGTGTCTGCTGTTTTGAATAGCGATATATAATATTTGCAGAGGGTTTTTCCTGAGAAACAGCCCTCCTGTGCCCTCTCGGCCTTGTCTATTTGTGTGAAATAGCGAGTAACCGGAGAGAGTAAGTTCGCCTTAACAATGCCTGGTACTCAATTTCATGCACGATTCCTTGATTGCAATTATGTCAATAATTTCATTCATTGCACGGACACATAATTCTTCGATTTTGTCTAGGAGACTTCTAGCGTTCACATAATACCGTGTGAGAGTTCCATTATTCACATTAACTTGATATGCTTAACTTATACTGCTTCTGCAATGCGGTCTTGCGTCGGAGCCAAGACTTTCGTTTTTGTTTACACGCGTTGTACTAGCGGAGCAGCCACTTCTGCCTCTAACTCAGACTGGATTGATGACAAGAACTTTTTTGCTAGGACCTGTCGTGATGTCTTGATGGGTTCTTGTATTCGTTGTGTACCACGTGTTGAAACGGGCGGAGGCCATTGGGTCATTTCGTCGGGTAATGCTGGCGGAGTTGTGGGTATGATTTCCGAGTACGTTTTTGACTTATTTTCGGTGGCAAGACCAGCGCTGATGTTTTTAGAAGAAGGTATCTTTTCCTTTTCGATTATTCCTTTAATTTTGTTGATTGTTAAGTCTGTTTTGCCGAGTATTTTCAGTTGAATTCTCCCTTTTCGCTGCTTTGTGGGCGCCTGATAGACAATGCCCACCAACAAGAGTTGAAGACTGACAAAAAAACAACTAGACAACAATGAATTGGGTGAGTGGACGCTTGACAGAGAATGCCCACCAGGAAGAGTTGAAGGCTAAAAAATACGACTTGACGACAATTAATTGGGCTAGTGGCCAGCAGGAGGTCAGAGAACACAACTCTTATAAAATAGGGAGAGTAGGCAACAAGCTCCTGGATGTCTTGTATAGTTTGGTGGCCCTCGTAAGAACATCACACAACAGCTATCATTTTAGTTAGCGTCCTAATTGAAATGTAAAACCAGTGATACTCATGACACAACGTTCGTAGCTGAGACACAATCTCACTACGCCCATTTTTTGCCAGTTAGATTGCAATAACACAATAGCCTTTGTGCGTACAAATTTGTTTATGGAACACTGTAATTATACCATACTCAATCACACTTTTTTGAATTTCGATTTTTTTTTCATTTTGATAAAAAAATCATCACAACCAGCCCTTATAAGTCTCACTTCAGTTTGTAATTTGGTGTTAGACGACCAACGCAAAGTACAATAAAGACGGCCCATGGTTGTGAAACGAAGCGGCCCCGGAGAAGGGGGCAAACAGAATTGATTTGCATTTGTGCAGCCCTTTCATCAAGAGACTAGCTCCACAAGCAATTGTAGTTTGCAAATTGAATTTCCGAGGACGATTTCCTATAAATCGCAGCGTTGTTGGCAGAAGACGAGCTATGAACAGGTCCTAAGAGGGGATAGAAAGAGGGAGGTGACTAAGAAAGAAGTGACTGAGAAGGCTGCAAGAATGAAGGTGACACTGAAGGAGGCATGGATGAAAAAACTAAAGACGGCAAGGACGATAGAGGTGCCGCAAAAGAAGAGGACTAAAAAATATAAGGGAAAAGGACAGAGGCTTACATGAACGGACATTTCCTTGTATTTGAGCCTCCTATTTTACAACGGTCAAAATGCGAGAGCATCCCGTAATGTTTACCTTGCGAATTGCAGCAATTTAACGTACAAAGTCCAGTATAACTTTGTGAAGTCAATATATCTCATAGTGACACCCAAAACGGAACATATCATCGACATTATGATTATTCAACAGGTTGCAATACTTGTTACTACTTTCCCCTCCGAAGTTAATACTCATCTCATCACTTATTTTTAGACATACGGCCGTGTTCCCCATTTTTGACCAACGGACAGACATGCCATTTATTTTTCTCCATACGCTCACACACACATACACAGTCTCAGTCCCATAATACAATTTTAAAAATTAAATTAGGGTATGGGCGAAGCCTGGCAAGACCTCTCTACAATACAGTCGTTATCGCTTTGTGTTAGCCTCAGTAGACAGGCAGAATCAAATCATTTCAATCAAGCAGTTGAAATTTACAGAACCCACATCATGAGCACCAGAAACTGAATACAGAGAAGTACCTACGCGTCAAAGATGGGCAACAACAGCAGCACTTCTTGTAAGGTCATTCGGCGGTCCATGCGAATGATACCTGCCTCCGAAGAGTTGTGACATCACGACAACACCCTTACTGGTCTCATCACGGGACACCTTCGCATCGCTGAGGAAGACCTTCCTCCATCAGCACAAGTCAGAGTACTTACCTGCCACCAGGATGTTTGACCTTCATTTGACGATGGGTCAGCTGGTCTTACCTGAAAGAGAATAATGCAGCTATATATAATAGGTACTTCTGATGTGGATTTATATCACTATCATGCGTTGTGTAAAGTAATTAAGTTATAATTGAAATTAGTATCAATAATTGAAGAGACATTGAATTAAGTGTAGTAATCCAGGTTGATTTATTAAATGAAATTCATCAGTGAATTCATTCATCAAAAACTGGGCATCGCAACTGCCAGTTTATTCGATCGGATATTTGTTTCAGCGCAAGTTTTTCTAACAAGTGAATTTTGCTGCCTCCCAACTATCAACTTTTGGCTATTGTTTAAAATAAACTTCTCACGCGAATACACATTGCTTTCAAATGTGGTTGGTCAATCTTCTATTTCGATTAGACAGTTTACATTTGATATTATGATATTTGCTCTGTTTTCAAGAATTTCAAATTTATTTGGGCTTCAGTCCAAAACAATTCGACAATCTTCAAAATTTTTAAACATCTTCTGCATCTTCAATTGCTTTCAACCACCGTAAAAACTTCTAGACAACGATAATGGAAATTTGATTCGACTATCTATAAAACGAGCATCAATGGGAGAACGTTCAAATTTACAATTGTAATTTGCAAACAATTAAATACATGTATGTAAGTAAAGAAAGAAGAACATTTTTAAAGCACAAATAGTGTTTAACTTGCATTTAACAAGAGAAAGCAACTATGATATAAACGATTGCAAATGGAAAACATTGCCTGTGTTCCTTCGTTCGTAGAAACTACACTCATGGTCCTGTACTGGCATATGGTCTAAAAACAGCCCGGTAACTCGTTTAGAGAATAATGAATACTAGGTTCGCATTGACAGAAATGATCATTTTGCTTAACTACATGTTGCGTGACGTGAGGCAGAGCAACTGCCACATGTTGCGTGACGTGAGGCAGAGCAACTGACACATGTTGCGTGACGTGAGGCAGAGCAACTGCCACATGTTGCGTGACGTGAGGCAGAGCAACTGCCACATGTTGCGTGACGTTAGGTAGAGCAACTGCCACATGTTGCGTGACGTGAGGCAGAGCAACTGCCACATGTTGCGTGACGTGAGGCAGAGCAACTGCCACATGTTGCGTGACGTGAGGTAGAGCAACTGCTACATGTTGCGTGACGTGAGGCAGAGCAACTGCCACATGTTGCGTGACGTGAGGCAGAGCAACTGCCACATGTTGCGTGACGCGAGCCAGAGCAACTGCCACATGTTGAGTGACGTGAGGCAGAGCAGCTGTCACTTATTGCGTGACGTGAGGCAGAGCAACTGCCACACGTTGCGTGACGTGAGGCAGAGCAACTGCCACATGTTGCGTGACGTGAGGCATAGCAACTGCCACATGTTGCGTGATGTGAGGCAGAGCAGCTGCCACATGTTGTGTGACGTGAGGCAGAGCAGCTGTCACATGTTGCGTGACGTGAGGTAGAGCAGTTGTCACTTATTGCGTGACGTGAGGCAGAGAAACTGCCACATGTTGCGTGACGTGAGGCAGAGCAACTGCCACATGTTGCGTGACGGGAAGCAGAGCAGCTGCCACATGCTGCGTGTCGTGAGGCAGAGCAGCTGCCACATGTTGCGTGACGTGAGGCATGGCAGCTGTCATATAACGTGTTCCCACTCAGAGTGCTGAAGGTCAATCTGGCCTCGCTAGCTCTGCTTGGTATGCACTGCAACACTGACAGTGTATGAACTACTTCATGCGAGTACAAACCAGAAAAGCAGCTTAGAACAAGTTATAAGAATTTAGAACAAACCCATTGAAAAACTTCGAAACAATCTGAAACAATTCGAAACCATGTATTATCAAGTCTGTTTACAATCATTATGTTGTAAATGAACATCAACCGAACATCATATAAGCCTGATTACATGTTAATAAGATTAGGAACAAAGTTTGTACACAGAAACAGAATGTGGGCGTGGAGGAGCAAAATGCTTTAAGAGCAGCCTACCAAGACATATTCTCGTCCTAATAGGGGCCTGACTTAAATGAGTATGTCTAAAAAGTTTCGAAAACCTTTAGTATTTAGGACAAACTAAAATATAAATATTAAGATACAAAATGAAAATGATAGTAAACTATTTTACCCAATTGTTGTATTAATGTGAGACAAAATTTCATTTTGAGTTTGAATTAAAAAAATAAGAATGAAGTTAAAGATTTGATTATATTTGGAATAAAATTTCACAATTTGACACTCTGATAGATAATGGAGAATTGAAATTTAGATTTATTAAGCCTTGCTATATATTGAACGACTCTCGATTTGTTGTTGAGTGTGAACGTACCTCAGACTGGTGCGGTAAACATGCGAGGAGGTGCCCGCATGGTCTTGTTAAACAGTATTATACTTATAGACTAGTATTTGGAAGCTATAAAGATCCTTAATTGTAAGAATATTCATCTATTTGAAGAAGTACTTGTGTGTCTTGTATAAGAGAGGTTATTTATCTATGTCTCAGCATGCTTTTTCTTCCATTACTACCATTTTGTGTTACAATTGTACGGCTTGCAAGCCAAGCTTCGATTCCAGTGTAGATACAGGGATGTACTAGCGAAAAAGACGTCATTTTCGAACTATTGTCGGAAGTCTTCATTTATTAGAAATATAATGTACATGCTTCTTGAATATAAGATTACGGTCGAGATGCATGTCGAGCAACAACATGATTCACTTCACTAACATAAGCGTTTCCATAATAACGAAGGAATTTCAGTGTTACGTTTGTATCAAAATGTGATTCATTTTGTTTTATCAACATCCATGCAAATTTTATTTGTGTAGAGACAACTTCTTACAGACACTTATTGAGGTTATTTTTAGATCATTAATTAAAGATTAAAACAAAAGAGGCTATAAATTTGAGCCTTGAGGGACGCCATGACTAATAATGAGACGCTTTGATTTACGGTCAGTCATTTCAGATTATTGTTGTCTATTGACAAGGTACAATTGAAACCAATCCAACGCCAATCCGTACCCAATAGAAGCGAACTTGAAAGCAAAATAGTATGGGTAACGCTATCGAATGCCTTCCAAAAGTTGCTTGCACTGTCGATTTTTTACTCCGAACCCCAAATAGACTAACGATAAAGAATGTCACGATGCTGTATGCTAGTATGTATGCTAGTGTACTGATATTCAACTGCACATAGGTAATATTTAAATGGGTCTATAATACCTGATATACTATACTTCCCGATTTTAAAAGAATGGGGATGACTCTCGCAATTTTAAGAAGTAGAGGAAATACACCGGATTCGAATGATCTATTTATTATTGATACTAAAACAGGAGACACGGTATCGCATACAAATTTGATAACTGTAAAAAGTAACGTCCTCAAGAGATGTAACAGAATTCCCCACGTCTTATGGTGTTATAGCTTAAGAAAGAACGAATTGGGGTAATCACCTTGCATGTAATGCAATGGACCAAAAGAGCTGCCGATGCGAGGTTCAGCAATTGTCTTATTATTACTAACAAAAAACTCGTCACATACGTTAACAATATCAACATTATTTCGTATCTAGTGTCATTGTGCATAATAGTGTTAATAGTGTCTTTTTATTTAAGCCTGATATGCGGAGAAATTATTAAACTCCAGGTTCCTCTCGTGTTATCTTTAAAATTGTTAAATGGATTTTTGAAATATTGCTTTTAAATAATCTTATTTGATCTTTAACAAAAAATTTACTGTTATTAAACAGAAGTTCGTGGATTTCACTGTGCGTGTAATATATAATATGCTTCTCTTTTCCGATTATTTGAAAAAATTACAGATTTTTTCCTGGGTTTCTGCTCAGATTTTTGAGACAAGGTTTCGTTTTGATAGGACAACAACTATTTTATGATGGGTATAGTATGTCCGGGAGGTTTTTAATGGCCTCGTCAGAATTACTATCGTACAAAATGTTCAACAATTATGATTACTTAAGTTAAATTGTATTGCTCTTAGAGACGCATCGTTAATATTGCGGTATTGTAGTGGTGTATTTTTAAGATTGTCAACAACAAACTTATTAGCGAAAGTTATTTTTTTATAAAAAAACAGGTAAGTAATCAGAAATGTCCGACAGGATTAACCCAGAGAGAACTCATAGGAGACGTTCTGAATATACCGTCAATTAGCGTAGAAGAAACAAAAGTTTTAGATATTGAGATTAGAAACTTGAACCACAATGACTTCACCGTGCCCATAGACTCTGACTTTACTAAGCCGATCTCCAAGGCTAATTTGTTAGCTGAGTCGTGTCCTCGGCGATCTATAATGCATTTAAAATATCGCTTCATTTATCTGTTTACAAGTTTTCCAATATCGTCAAAAAACTAAATACTAAGACTGTCATAAGCAAACAAAGATTGTCGGATGCAGACGACGATTGTCGACAGCAAACGAAGATGGTCGAAAATATTACAACGATCGTTGAAATTAAATTGAAGTAGTAATTCCTAGAATAAAAAAAAAATCTTCTTGTTTTGGAGATGTTAAAAGCAATTTGAAGGATGTTCAATTACGTTTGATGGTGTAAACATAGAACTGCTATTTTATTCTACCCTGCTGCATTCATGTCATCAAATTCTTTGGTATATGTTGAAAACAGTCTGGCCAGTATCACAAAAAATGCATACCATGACCCAAATAATGTTCTAAATAAGTTCTTTAAACTACTATACCCCACTATAAAAAATATGATGTTGAAATAGCACACCTGGTCGGGTAAATGGCGTGGGTCGAATTTGGACGAAATGTAAAACTCTTTTTCTGATTATTTAAACGATTTGCTGCGCGGTTTTTAGACCATGCTACTACACGGCCAAGGCATCAGTTTAACACACCATTGCCTCTCAGTGGGTGCGTGCAAACCCTACAAACGCCAGAATTTGCATAACTTTCTACTCACAAACATGCAACTGCACGCTTAGTCTCACAAATGCCTTTCGTATACCAAGAATTGTCGTCGTCACATATCGGTCGCGTGGAACAGTTAGAGAAAGCGATCACACTGGGCGCCCCTGTCACACTGGACGCCCCTGTCACACAAGGCACCCTATCATACTAGACGCTCCTGTCACACTGGGCGATCCTGTCACACTGGACAACCCTCTCACACTGGACGCCCCTGCTACACTGGGCGACCCTGTCACACTGGGCGACCCTCTCACACTGGACGCCCCTGTCACACTGGGCGACCCTGTCACACTGGACGCCCCTGTCACACTGGGCGACCCTGTCACACTGGGTGACCCTCTCACACTGGACGCCCCTGCCACCCAGGGCGACCCTGTCAAACTGGACGCCCCAGTCACCATGGGCAACCCTGTCACACTGGATGACCCTCTCACACTGGACGATCCTGCCACTTAGGGTGACCCTGTCAAACTGGACGCTCCTGTCACACTGGGCGACCCTGTCAAACTGGACGCCCCTGTCACCCTGGGCGACCCTGTCACACTAGGCGACGCTGTCACCCTGGGCGACCCTGTCAAACTAGACGCCCCTTTCAAACTGGACGCCATTGTCACGCTGGGCGACCCTGTCAAACTTAGATCATTGTGATAGCACTTGGCATGCGACCTCCGGCCACATACCTCGTCTATTGCTACCTAAACCAATTCTTTGTCGCCTTTATAATAGAACTCTTGATAAAATAGGCTGGCGCACGAACTTAGACCTTTGACAACACAAGCGTGGTGCAGGTGCAGTGCAAACACAATATGATTATAAGAACAATATGTATACTTATCCCATTTTGTACAATGAAATAATTGATAGCAGTTTTAGGGGTCGACTAGATTGTTAGACCAATGCCATAGTACAACTGACCAATGATTGCAATAACTGTAGTTCGTAACAAGGATGCGACCGCGAGTCTCACCAATACGACTCAAGCATGATAACCACTCGGCCATCCAACTCAACAATGTTATGATTCAGGCCTTCGTGGATATTGCACTGTATTGGGTTGAAAATCCAATTTTTCAGTCATCACCAATACAGCACAATAGCCGTGCTTTTAATGGTAGGGAGAACATAGCCAAAAACTCTTTGGGATTTTTACGTAAATGATCAGGGATTTTATCATCGAAAAAACTTTTTCCTGCGACCAATTTTAGGCTGCAAACAAAATTTTTCCAATGAATAAATCATTGTTCATTTACAATAGAACGACAAATTCGCTTTTCCCGTTCAGACTTATACCAGTTCCTACACACATTACCAGTGGACTGCGTGAACAGGGTTCTACACGAAGCTTTTCGAACATTTCCAGTGGATTGCGTGACCAGTGTTCCACACCAAGACATTCACACACTACCAAGGATTGTATTCCAAGTGTTCTACACCAGCCTAGTTACACAGTTTTAGTTGATTATGTGACCAGTGCCCTAACGCATTACAATCACACATTACCAGTGGATTGCATGACCAGTGTTCTACACCAGGTGCCCACACATTATCAGCGAATTGCGTGGATACTGTTCTACAACAGGTCATTCACATATTTAGAGTGAAAAGTACGAGACCAGAGTTCTACACCAGGCCAAGCACACATTACCGGTTGCTTGCGGGCCTAGTACACACCACAAACACAAGACCGACCACAGCAGATCACCTTCAGCAATACCAGAACTATCTCGAAGTCTAGTGGTAGGATAACGGATACCTGGCAGGATAACCCCACGCATTATTAACACTAGACTCCAGGGAAGGCCGCATCCACTCTCAAGTCACATTCAGCAACACTCCCTTACCCGACAGTCCCACTACCACAGTCCTTACAGTATTATATGTCACAGGAGGACGTCCAAACTCAACATAAACAATATCAACACGAAAACCAAACCTAGACTGAACCTAGCCCGGGCTCTAACCCCATCTACCTACCGACACGAAATTTAATCAATTACAACACTATTCGAACAATCCATCAGGCCCATCATCACCCTTACAAACACTGACTGGACCTCTTACCTTGCTCCCTCACACATTAACACCATACAACGAATACAGAACGCAGAATGGCGCATCGCAACGGGCTTACAAACTTACAAAGATAGACTAGGAAACGCCCCATCCAATTTGTGTCTGCAGTGCCTGAATGCGCCC
Organism: Gammarus roeselii; assembly: GCA_016164225.1. Lineage (NCBI taxonomy): Eukaryota > Metazoa > Arthropoda > Malacostraca > Amphipoda > Gammaridae > Gammarus > Gammarus roeselii. Next base: position 17,060 of record SDVV010002685.1, read on the forward strand.
GATACCGTCGAACACATCGTGACGTCGTGTCCAGCCAATGCACTCGGCAGGCACAAGTATGATATAACGTCGGTGTGTATACTGTGGGAGCGGCTGCGGATCAGTGTAAATTTTAAACGGACTCTCGGGCGGTGCACCGACCGTGGCTTTCCCACCTTAGAATGAGTTGGAACAACGCAACAACAACAACAACTAGTGAACTATATCAGGGTATTCAGCCATTACCTGTGGATTGCTTGGCCAGTGTTCTACACTAGATCATTTTTACATTGCCAGTGACTTGCATGGCAAATGTTTTACACCAGACCAGTGGCACATTACCAATGGATTGCATGACTATTGCTCTACAATAATCAATTGTAACATTTTCAGTAATTTACGAAGCTTGTGCTCTGTAACAGGCCATGTGCAAATTACCAGGGGATGAGGTGACTAGTGTTCAACAGCGAGCCAATCCCGCAATACCAGAGGACTGCGTGCCCCGTGGTATACACCAGCCCATACACATATTACCAGTGGATTGCGTGGCCAGTGTTCTAGAAAGATCACACATTACCAGCGGATTCATGACCAGTGCTCTACATAAGGTTACACACACATTACCAGTAGATTGCATGATTTGTGTTCTACACTAGGTCATTCACACATTACCATTGAATTGTGTGACCAACGATCTAGACAAGCCCCTTCACTCAATAACTGTGAGTTGAGTGACCAGTGTATTACACCAGGCTATTTTTACATCACTAATTGATTGCAAGACTAGTTTTCTAGTTTAGCCCTTTCAGACATTAACAGTGGATTGCGTGACTTATATTCTACCGCGGGGATATTCACACATTTCCGGTAGAATGCGCAACCTGTGATTCACACCAGACCATTCACATATTACCAGTGGATTACATGACATGTGTTCTACACTAGGCTATTAACACATAACAAGTGGATTCCGTGGCCAAAATCCTACACCAGGTAATTCACACACTAACAGGGGATTGCGCGACCTGAGTTAAACAGCAGGCTACTCACAATTACAAATACAGACACTAGACCGAAACCTCCAGCAAGGGGGGTGACCGACGGCAAGGCGCACCTCACACTCTCATACACTCACATTCGCACACATTGGCCCTTTTGCGCAAGAGGGTCCGGCCAGAACCCCGCAACACACCCTCTGGGACATGAATGCGGTTCGAGGTCAGTGTCGGCAGCAGGGCCCGACAGAAAGCCTGGTCGTGATGACCGTGATGACCGAGGCTCCTCCGCTCACGACCATCCCATCTCTCAACGATGTGGCTACGGCGGGAACGCACATCAAGGCAGCGTCAAAACTCATCCGTTCACAATCATTCTCCATTCGCGCCTATCCAGTGCACGCTCTTTCGCTTGCTTCACGCCATCCATCCACCCAAACTTTGGTCTCCCTATAGGGAGACCTACGTCCACTCGCCTCTGCCGTCCACACCATTTTCACCAATCTCCACTCATCCATCCTCACCACGCGCCCGAACCATCTCAGAAAACGCTAATCAAATCCGTCCTCTAACTTCTTCACCAACCCCGTTCTGATTCGAACCACGTCGTTAGTGAACCTGTATCCCAGCGACACTCCAGCCATGCTCCTCAAACATTTCATCTCGAAAACGTTCAACCTTCTTCTCTCCTCATTCCAATTAGCAGTGGATTAAGTAACAAGTGTTCTACACCAAGCTATTCACACGTTTCCATTGAATTGCGTGACAAGATTTCTACACAGGGCCATTCACACATCACCAAGGGTTGGCGTGACCTGTGTTCAATGCAAGGCTATTCACACATCACCAAGGGTTGGCGTGACCCGTGCTCAATGCCAGACTATTCACACAGTTCCAGTAATTGCTTGACCAGCGTTTCATACCAGGGCATCCACGCACTAAATGTTGGGGTCAAACTTGTCGTGAATATTATAAACACTATAAATCAGGCTCAAACATCTCCCCGCTGCTACTGCACAATCATTGTATCATAAGAACGATGAAATAATGTCCACATTTCCCTTCAATTATCTATAATGCTGGGCCCTACAAAAAATCGAATAACAACAAAAATTCTCAATTCTAATTTAAAGATTAAAACTAAATCAACTGCCTAACATGCGATGTTGTCTGTTCGCATTCTGTGGCATTGCCACCGATTGAGAGGTTTCTTGGACGCTTAAGATTTTCTTCACGTGTCCTGTTACTTTTCCTCGGCATGCTCCATTGCATAGGCGTGTTTCTTACGGTAGCAACACCCACCGGAGCACAGTGCACTAACAACCGCATCAACTAAACCATTTGATGGGTTCAGCGAGTGGAGGCATCGAACCCCTGCATTAAAATTTGCCCTAACCTTATCATAATTATGACATGATGTACATGCTTAACTGATCGGTGAACAATGTAAACAACAGCAACTCGCGATAGTTAGCAGTGTCTCGAAGAGCTTCATCATCTAAGCGCCACTGCAAGCACCAAAGAGCTGTTTATACCCGTCAAAAATGTACCCGATTCTGAGTTGTCTCATAAGATTATTAGAGCTAATGCAACCCACAGTAAAATGTTTCGTTACGTTTTTTCTTGTTCTACAGTAAAGAACTCTCACCATCCTGTACAACAGCTGTAGTGCATAGGGTCCACGAGTCCGTTGGAAGAGGGACCAAAGAGTCCTTCGACAGTGTTTGCAAGCGTTGACAAGTGTAAGAAGATAACAACAGGCCTTTTGGCCCAAATTAGGTTGCCTTTTGATAGTAAGAAAATTAGTTCTGAAGAAAAACGTCTTAGACAGCATGATACGCGTCTTTGTATTTTCTGTTTCAAAGGATCAAGAAAGGGAAAGGTTGTGAGAGGGAATAGTGTTTAAATACGATTCTGAGAACAACTCAAATCAGCACCTGAGGAGAAAGCCACCGACCCACGATGTTGATCCTAGATTGTCGGGCAACTTTTTTGACGTACTAGTGCCAATGCCGGGCACTATGTTAACCGTAAGGGTGTCAATGCCGGACATCGTTTTTTCACGAATATTCTGGTGAGAGTGCAATAGCTGGGAGCTATTTAGTGGCATTTTTGGAAGAATATGTCGAGCCGTGACTTGAACTCCAGCTGGAAGTCTGTTCCGTTCCTCGACCACGCTATACGTGAAGAAATTGCGGGTCATGTCGAGTGTAAAACGCTTGCCAACGATTTTGTATCCATTATTCCTAGTCACTTCGTTCGAATCTTGAGTGAAAAAGCTCGCTCGCTCAACGATTTCCGTGCCCTTCATTATCTTCCATTGTGTCACCTCTGTCTCGACGCTTGCAATCGTGTCACCTCTGTCTCGACGCTTGCAATAGTGTCACCTCTGTCTCGACGCTTGCAAACGTGTCACCTCTGTCTCGACGCTTGCAATCGTGTCACCTCTGTCTCGACGCTTGTCCAAAGAACAAAGGCTAAGTTTACGTAGTCTGTTTTTGTACAATTTATTGCACAGCGAAGAGATAAGTTGAGTAGTTCCACGTTGAAACCCTCCTTATTAAATTACGTTTTTTCTAAGGTACGGGGACCAGAAATGGACAGAATGCTCAAGGTGCGGCCTAACAAATGCACTGTATAACTGAAGGATACTGTGTTTGCTCTTGTTCGAGATAGTGCAGGATATCGTGCCTAACATTTTATTGTATTTTTTTGCTGCATCGCTACATTACTTGCTGCGCTTCAAGTTGCTGCTAATTGATGATGACACCTTGATCTCGCTCTTCGGGGACGGGAATCATTTTATTTCCATACATTGACTATTTGTGCTTATGTTTATGATTACCAATGTGCATAACTTTACATTTGTTGACATTGAATTTAATTTGCCACTTTTTTGACCAAACAACAATTTTGTTCGAGTCTAATTGAATCTGTTCTTGTAAGTTTGGTTTGCCCTTTTCCTCCTAGCATAGTATCGTCTGCACTCTCACTAATGTTCCAGAGTACATTGCTATCGATATCGTTTATGAATATGAGGAAGAGAACTGAACCTAACACGGATCCTTGAGGCACACCTCATGTAACAACTTTACCCCAATTGGAGGAAGCTCCATTTAGTACGACTCGCTGCCGTCTGTCAGTTAGCCAACATTTTATCCAGTTGTTTAACTCGCCTCGAATACCGATGCTGTGCACTTTATTAACTAACGCTAGTGAGGGACATTGTCGAAATTCTTTTGAAAGTCAAGGTAGATGATATCGATTGCACATTTCGCAGCGTGAATTTTAATTATATGTTCGAAAATCAGCAGGTTTGTAAGACAGGAGCGATTGAGTCTAAAACCATGCCGAGTGTCACTTATCGGCTTGTTTGATTATAAGAATTCTGTAATTTTATCCGAAATAAAATTTCCCATAAATTTGCTTCTGACTTTCAAGCTAATTGGACGATATTTACCGGAAGCCTATTTGTCCATTGTTTTTGAATTGCCTCGTCTATTGAAGGGTGCAGGGGGCAATTGTGAGAGATTGGGTGAAAATGTTCGATGGATGTTCGGCGATTTCATTCTTAGTCTCTTTCAATATTCTGGGATGAACCTGTTCGGACCTGGAGATTTTGTGACTTTCAATTAATTAATTAAACTTCAGCAGGGGAAAAATACACTGTGTTGAGTGCTTCAATTCGTCTTTCCGCTATGATATGCTGAGGATTAGGAATATCAGGATTGTTAAACGTAAGTACAGAACAAAGGATTGGTAAAGCAGAACACTCATTTGAATATCGTCCGTTTCTAGCTCACCAACATCACTCTCTAGGGGACCAATGGCAGATCTTGATTTGGTCTGCCCGAAATAAGACTAAAACATTGTTTCGGATTAGTTTGGTGTTCGCCGTAATTTGATATTCGTATTTTTTTCACGTTTCAATGCCTTCTTTAGAACTCTTCTGCTGATTAGTGAGTGCTATGGCTGCTGAGAGAAAACCCTAGGGTCCATTGGGAAAGAATCCTAGGGTAATGCGAAAGTGGATTCCAGGGCCTGTTAAGAGTGTCCAAAAGTTCATTGAGGGTTTTAGTGTCCGTAGAGAGACTGAGTCCTAATATCCGTTGTCGAAGGGTCTTAGGGTCCGTTGAGAGAAGGATCTAGGATCCCTTGGAAGAGAGTCCCTTAGTCCAATGAATTTTAGTGTCCTAGGGTCGATTCGGAGTGGGTTTGGGGTCCGTTGGGCTAGCATCCTAGGGTCTATGCGGAGAGTGTTCTAAAGTTCTTTGGGAGGGGGTACTATGCTCCGTTGAGAGTGGATCCTTGGGCACGTTGAGAGAGTCCTACGGTCCATCCATATAATGTTCTAGGGTCTGTTGAGAGATGATCATAGGGTACGGGGAGAAAGGTTCGTAGGGTCCGTTAAGATGGGATTCCAGGGCCCAATGAGAGAGAGTCCGTAAATAATGAGTGCTAGTGACAGTTGTGAGAGGGTCCTAGGGTCCGCTTCG
>SDVV010002686.1:0-22528 GCA_016164225.1 Gammarus roeselii
TATATTCGGTTCTGGTGGGAATATTGTTTTACCAAATTTGTGGCAGGGTGCGGTAGAGGATCCTCTAGGCATGTTTGAGTGTATGTATCGTTACATATTTTTTGTCAGGATTATAGTTATATATATTTACAGTCTATATTATATTCATATTTTTATCCAATTGGGGTATAATTGACTCATTCGGAGGTTGGTTGGATGTTTGATATTGAATCTAGGCGGCGTTTTGTGTTTTTCCATCTATTTATTTCATATGTATAGGAATAGTAAGGTTTATTAGTCTGGCAGTTGACGAGTTGATGTTTGTATTTTGGATTGATGCAGCAGCTGCGTTACGAGATTCTGTATACTTCATAACGCATTATCCAGTCTTTAACCAGATATATCGGTGTTTCATTGACGCGATGTTCCAAATGCGAGAGTAGCTGAACGATATGGATGTATTGTAAGTTATTATATTGTGTTATGTATACTTAGTAAGGATCGGTTGATTTACGTTGAATTTGTAGTTTTTTTTTAGAATTTTGAATAGTTATAGCATACAGTTATATGATTTTTTAGGATATTTTAGGTTTGCTTCGTCCATGTAGCACAGTATTTCAGGCATAATTGGTCGGTTATTGCATCATTCTTCCTATTTCACTACATCTTGACCGTTTTAGTATGTGTCTTTGAGTTTTGTATGTCCTCTGTACAGTTTACATCTTCGATGCAAGGTTTTGGGTATTTTATACAATATCGGAACATCAGGATATATTACGTTTGTATCTGCACTGTAGAACAGTATTTTAGGTATAAATTGTTACAAGTTGTACATTAGTAGTATTTATATATCTTTTTACATCTTGGTACAATGTTTGACGCGGATATTTTATATATGGAAGGTCCATTTGTTACAAACTTGGTCTTGTTGCTACTTTATTGTATATTAGTGTAGAACCATACATCAATGTTTAAGAGGAGTTAAAGAGTCCCCTAGGCATACGCTAGTTGCGTTTATGTTTATTTCCGATTTACTATGATGGATGCCCTTAGTGTATTGCAATTTTTATTTTGAATTAGACCAGAGCAGAGAATTACGCAGTTACTTTATTATTGTTGTATGATTTTTCCGCGATAATCATAAGAATGTATGTTTGAAAGGTGTAAATCCGTACTGCATCTTTGTGGAATTTCGTCATTGATCCCCAGCAAGCATTTAGTTTACCGTTTTTATAAGCCGATTTACGTGATTTTGTAATTTCTTGTGAATGTCGGTCTTAACTTCCGTGTGTTTGTTAGAGAGGTTATCTGACAAACTGCTGATCGTTATAGTGATTTACTTAGGTCGTCAGTGAACGGATGCCCAGGTTTTTATGACCTCACTCTTTGAGACTCATGTCAGCCCATTCATGACAACCGCACATGTGTATAGATTCTTGGTTATGTCCAGGATGCGACTATGCTTGCGCTGTTCAGAGACGACGGACTAAACAGATGCATGGTATGTCTGAGGTATTGTACCATGACTGGGGGTTGCCTCTAAATTTGGTGGTTTGCTGAGAAGTTACCAAATAAAGCATTGTAGAGTTCGTTGTTATGACACAGTTGGCTTTGATTTGTCCTACTGTAGACATAGTATCTTAGTAGGTTTAAAATTTGATTCAGATTGAACGGGTTTTGTAGTAAAATTACTTTTTTACGCATGAACTCAGTGTTTGTTTTACTGTCAGATATTTTTTTGGTGTGACTTATACGTTAGTATACGATCTTAGCCCTTTTTCAAATCACCTAAGGAGTTGAAGTACAGGAATGTTTTTATTTCTATTAATTACAAGATCGGTAATGTATCTCGGCATATGTATTGATTTACCATACACCTCTCACATTGGTGTAAGATTTATCTTCTGAGTGTGGTAGGATACACCGTGTATCATACTTATTCAATGTAGCTTAGACCATAGTCGAGAGACTAACTGAACTATTTTATTGCTGTTATACGATTTTGAACGATTATCATAGAAATATAACTGTATTAGGTATAAATTCGCCTAATTTTATAGAATGCTGGACATAAATTCGCTTAATTGGGTGTAGTGTTACAAAATATTGATAAGTTTTTAATTCCTGACATTGGATCGGTGGTTCTGTTTTAAGTTGCCATGGAGAACTAGTCTACCGGATTTGCAAGGAGTTTTAGTTCTGAAATGCTTCATCAGTTTATTGTAGATCTGAATAAAATATTCTGCTCGCACACCTTTACAATAGGCTTATTCCTACATGTCCTACATTTATGAATGTAAAATATCCGTCTGAAGTTTATACAGTTCAAATTATTGCTTGATTCAGGCATCTGACTCATTAGAGCATCTACTATACCCACTCTAGCATTTTTACCACAGATATGTGATGTAAGGGCCGCAGTCAACTAAATCTAGAACATAAATCGCACCCAAGGTACACAATTAGCGTTATATACCACTGTACGACATCATTGACAAGAAAATCAGTTGATACAAAATTATTGCCATGCACTGCGAGTTACGTTAATACCCAGTCAACCTTATCCAACCAACCTAACCAATAATGAAGTATTTTTATCTGAGTTTGATGGTTATGTATGGTATTTATTCAAAAAATTATCTCCACTTGGGCTGTATATTTAACATATCATTAGCGTTTTGAAAACAGTCCTCCAATTTTGATCTAGCAAATATTGTTCTTTTTCAGCTGTAAATTCCCAACATCGATTGTTTGAATGTTATCAGTAATTCATATTATTTTAGATTTATGCACAAATCCACATTATTTATGTATATGTGTGGTATTTAAATATATTAATCTCTCTACTTTGGCTGTACATTTAACATATCATTATCAGTTTGAATAGACTCCTCCAGTTTTTGATCTGGCAAACATCCTTTTGCAGATTCCAGTGCATTATCGATATACATTTCATATTTAGATGAGACTCAGCAGGTAGCATCCAGAAAAAACTAATTCACTTCATTTGTTGCAAGGGTTATATTGTGGATCAGTTACACGTGATGATAGGTTCAAAGATCTGGTCAATTTAACCAAACCAACATACATCCTATGATGTATTTTTTTATTAAAGTTCAATGGTTATGTATGATATTTACTTGTTATTTTATGCGATATACAAATCGAATCACTCCACATGGTTCTATTTTGCATATCCTTCTTTTTAACATCACACACCATGTGCACACAACCACACATATATTCGCATATACAGGGTCAGTGACGGCGACGGTGCCGACACCATATCCACATATACACATTTTTATACGCCTATTCAGGGTCGGTCCGGGCACCATGTAGACATTTATACACTTTTATACGCATATACAGGGTCGGTGCCGGTACCGGTGGCGGCCCCATGTAGACACATACACACGTTTATACGCATATTACAGGGTCGGTGCCTTTACCGGTGCCGGCATCATGTATACATACACACACTTTTGTACGCATATACAGGGTCGGTCACCGTCAGTAGCATTTTACTTTTGACCTGCGATTTCCTATAAGACGAATTCCCATTTATTTGTTTCAAGGGTTTCAACGTGAATCAGTTTAGCGCCGTGTAAGGTTAAAAGATTAGTCATCCTAACCTAACCATACTTAGCCTTACCAATAATTAAATAATTTTTATTCAGGTTTCATGTCAAAGTAGGGTATATATAGTCATTGATTTATTCAGTATACATATCAAATCACCCCACTTGGCTCTACAGTTTGTTCTATCATTTGCTGTTTGAATACACCCTTCTAATTTTGATTTAGCAGCGATCCCCGTCTATGGTAGACTGTTTGACTAGTCTTATCTCATTTTTTTGTATAGCAATTCATATTATTATCGAATTTGGCACGAATCTATATCGCTTTAACTTATGTTATTTGCACCCAACCTAATCTAACCTGACCTATCCTAACCAAGAATTATGTATTTTTTCACAAGTGTTTCATGCTTTTGTATGCTATTCCGTCATTGTTACCCTCTACCATATTATTTGGCAGATATAAGCTATTTTAAACGTTGATTGTTGGAATGGTATAAGTAATTCGTAATTGTTACAAATTTTACACAAACGAATATTTATGTCTCCTACTAGCTTTACCTAATTTATTTCAATATCTTCTGCCCCTACATTCTTTGATGACTTACACCTATGATTTGCATTTTTTTCCAACAATATTGGTAGGACGCTGCAAATTTCTTGTGACTTTATATTGATTATTTTCTATTTCTTTTCTGCCCAAACACATATCACCATTCCCCCATTACTTTAAAAATCACGCCAACTCAAGCTATGCCCATCTTTCCAATACAGAACCAACAACGTCGACTGAGTAAAATCTGAACCGACTATGATTTATAACCTAACTTTGTGTATCACATCTATATCATTTTAGCCAGATGGCAATGATTAATTTGTAATAATCCTTTGTTGAGCTTTGCTTCGTTCCTTCAGCATTACCTTATGACCTCCGACAGACCGACCCGGTGTATTTTTATTTCGATATAATTGATGGACCTTCGAGTTTTAGAATAATAGAAACCTTCGATTAAGGATTTACATAATTTATTATTGTTTTATTATAAATATTTACATATTTTGCTTGCATCATCAATGCTATTTATCTGTTTTGCTTTAAATCAACATGGTTCATACATCCAACCAAGCCTTTCATCACTATATTTCGGGTTACTCTTAAAATCCAACATATAATTCATCAAATCTTTAGTTCAGAATGTATTTGTGAAAATTTAAACGAACATTTTTGCCTCACAAAAATGTTCGTTGACCAAATGCTGTTCCATGCCCGTGATTTCACAAATGCATTGCTTATTCTTGAATTTTAATTATTCGATACTTTTCCAGTTCAAAATCATTCCGATCTTCATCCGAAAGAAATTGTTGCGTGCGATCCAGATTTTCCTTTGTTCTAGCTTTGTTGGGATCATATCAATTTCGACATTTACATTTTTATTCCCGTTAAACTTTGTTACATACGACTATAACGTATCGACATTAGATACCCAAATCCTACTTCCTTTTTTCTTCATCCATATATCAGTAATATCGCACACTCTTTCGATTCTTTTAGTGCCCATTTTGAGATAACTGTTATATCCAACACTAGTCAATTTTTGTTCGAACCAAGCCAAATCATCTTTGGACATTTTTTCATCTAATGCCTGCAAACTAATTTTCGCAACGTGACCATTCATTTTCGTTTTTCTTAAGACGAGACGTACGTCTCCCATTACAACCAACGTAACACTGACTCCAGTCCTGGTATTTAGCTTATAACTCGATTACAAGCAACTTTCGCTGAGCATTAGACCTATCTTTGATCGCCAATGATGTCACCGGTGAATGAATGTATGTGTACGTATGTGCATGTGTTTGTACGCATGTATGTACGTGTGTATGTGTGCGTGTATATACGCGTGTATGTGTAAAAGTATAAAAAAAACAGAATCGTAATTTAAAATTCTAAATGGGAATTTAAATTCAAAATAGATCGTTTATTGAGGATGGATCCACTTACGTACCAAACATGTCTGATATCCTCAAAAATCGATTTGTTTATAATTTTAAATTTTCATTTTGCATTTAAAATTTTTATTTTGTATTTTATATTTTGTTAGACACGCACACATAGACCCGTACATACATACGTACATACACATGCATTCACGTACACATACCGATACACATACATTCACAAGTGACGTCTTCGGCGATCAACGATAGGTCTAATGTTTTGCGAAAATAGCTTGTAATCGAGTTAGATAAGATAGCTACCTTTCATGACTGGAGTTAGTGTGACGTTGGGTATAAGTGGTGATGTACGTCTTGGCTTTGAATAAACAGAAATGAATTATTCCGTCGCGAAAATTAGTTTACATGTGTTAGATGAAAAAAAACAAGGATGATATGACTTGGTGCGAACAAATATTGACTGGTGTTGAATATAAGTTACCTCAACAAGAGTTCTACCAGAATCAGAAGAATGGAGAATATTTTTCATAAAATTATGAAGAAAAATGAAGTAGGATATGGGTAACTAATGTTGCTATGTTACAGTCGTATGTAACAAAGTGTAAAGAAAATAAGAATGTAAACCTCGAAATTGACATAAGCCAAATAGAAAATTGTCACGGGTGTAATATTGCTGAGGTAGTGGAAAATAGATTTTTCCTATGAACAAATAAAAATCTGGATCGCATTCAAACCCATTTCTTTCGTTTAAAGATCAGAATGACTTTGATTTGGAGAAGTATCGAATAATAAAAATTCATGAATATGAAACAATGCATTTATGGAATTACGGGTATGGAACAGCCTGCGGTGTTCGCATTTAAGATATGAAGGATTTTGAGAGTAAGCTGAAATATAGTGGGGAAAGGCTTGGTTGAATGTATGAACCATGTTTTTTCAGAGCAAAACGTGTAGATAACATTGATGATGCAGATAAGTTCTGTGAATAATACTAATAAAATACTAATAAGCCATGTAAATCCTTAATCAAGTGTTTCTATTATCCTAAAACTCAGAGGTCCAGCAATGATATTGAAATAAAAATACACCATGTCAGTCTGTCTGAGGTCACAAGGCAATGCTAAGGCTGCTAAAAGAATGTGTTTCAAGGAACGAAGTAAAGTTCAACTGGGGATCATCACAAATTAATCATTGCCAAATAACAATCTGGGTAAAATGATCTAGATGTGAAACAGATAGTTCTGTACTGGAAGGATGGGCATAGCTTTAGTTGGCGTGATTTCGAAAGTAATTGGGGAATGGGGATGTGAAATTTGTGCATAAAATGAATAAAAATGAATAAATATAAAGCAACAGGTAATTTGTGGCGTCATCTCAAACGCAGATATCTTCTTCAATATGAGAATTGTCGGAAAGAAAATGCTAATCATAGGTGGAAGTCATCAAAGGATATAGAGGCAGAAAATATTGAAGCAAAATAGGTAAAGCTAGTGTGAGACATATATGTTCGTTTGTGTGAAATTAGTAACAATTTTGAATTATGATTAACATCCAAACAATCTACGCTTGTAATAGTTGATCTTTGACGAATAATATGGTAAATAGTAACCACGAAATAAAGACGAACTCTTTGTAAGTGATATATAGAGCCGGTGGAGAGATTCATAAGTATAAAGTATAAATCAATGGCTGAATATCCCACAAAAGCATGACTACTTGTGTAAAAATACATAATTCTTGGTTTAGATAGCTTAGGTTAGGTTAGGTTGGGTGCTAATAACAAAGGTGGAGGTGACGTAGATTCGTGCAAATTCAACAATAATATGAATTACCCACATCATTCAAACAATCAAGGTCTAAAATGGGATCTTTGCAAAATCAAAATTGGAAGAAGGTATCTAAACTGATAATGATAGATCAAACTGTCAAGCCAAGTGGGGAGATTTGATAGGTATAATGCACAAATCAATGACTGAATATACCTAACATATGAATGAAACTTGAAAAAAAATACAATTATTGGTAAGGTTGGTAAGGCTAGGTTAGGATGACTTAACTTTTAACCTAACTTAACGTGAAACTGATCTACATTAAATATCTTGTAACAAATGAAAGGGAATTTGTTCAACAAGAAATCGCAAATCAAAAGTAAAATGCTACAGATGGTGAACGACCCTGTATATGCGAATAAAAGTGTGTATGTGTCTCCATGGTGCCGACACTGGTGCTGGTACCAACCCTGTACAAGCGCACAAAGTGTGTTTGTGTCTACAGGGTGCCGGCACCCACTATGTATATATGCATTAAGTGTACAAGGTGCTAGCACCGCTGCCGGCACAGACCCTGTATATGCTTTTAAAAGTGTGTATGTGTCTACATGGCGCCGGCACCGATGCCGTCACCGACCCTGTATATGCGGATAAAAGTGTGAATGTGTGTACATGGTGGGTGATATTATAAAAAAGGAAATGTAAAATGGAATCATCTGGATTGTTTGATTTGTATATCGCATAAAAATAACAACTAAATACTATACTTAACCATCAAACTTGAACAAAAAAATACACCATTATTGGTTAGGTGGGTTAGGTTGGATTGACAAGTTTTATTAACCTAACATCACGTGAAACTGATCCCATTAAAACCCTTGTAATAGATGAAGTGAATTAGTTCTCTTGGAAGCTACCTGCTGAGTCTTATCCAAAATATATAATGGATATCGATAATGTACTGAAATTTAATCATCTGCAAGAGGATATTGGCTAGATCAACAAGTGGAGGAGTCTATTCAAACTACTAATTATATATTTGTAAATAATACCGTCCAAGTAGAGAGATTCATGTATATCGATACCACACATAGTCATAGGTGACGTAAATTCGTGCCGAATTCGAAAATAATATGCATTACTTATAACATTCAAACAATCGATGTAATTGACGCACGAAAAAGAGCGATGTTTGGTAGATCAAACTTGGAGGATTCTTTTCAAATTGCTCAAGATTTGTTAAATTTACAGCCCAACTGGAGAAAATTATATTATTCAATACCATACATAACTATCAAACTATAATAAAAATACATAATTATGGGTTAGGTTGGTTGGGTAAGGTTGACCAGGTATTACCGTATCTGGCAGTGTGAGGCAATTATTTTGTATTATATGACTTTCTTGTCAATGATGTCGTACAAAATCGCTATTCATGTACCTTGGGCGTGATTTATATTCTAGATGTTGTTGACTGCGGCCATTTCATCACAAATCGATAGTTAAAATGCTAGAATGGGTATAGCGATTACTCGATTACGTCAGATATTCTGAACTTCAACGAAATCTCATATCAATACCTGAATCAAGTAAAAATTTTAACTGTACAAACTGGAAACAGATAACACATATTTGTATAAGTAAAACATGTGTGAATAATCATCTGGTAAAGGTGCGCGAGTGAAATATATAATTGAGATCTACAATATACTGATGGAGTTTTTAACACTAACACTCTATAAAAATCCGGTGGACTAGTTTTCCGAGACAACTCAGAACAGAACCACAGATCCAATGTCAGGAGTTGAAAACATACCAATATTTTGAACTATTACATTCAATTAAGCGAATTTATACCAAAAACTATATCAAGGTATGAGAATTATTACCTAATACAGTTATAATCCTACGATAACCGATCAAAATCGTATAACAGATATATAATAGGTAAGTAATGCTCTCTACTATGGTCTGAGCAGCATTGATAAAGTATGATATACGGTGTCTCCTCCCACACCCAGAAGATAGATTCTATACCAATATGGAAGGATGCATACCAATCTAGTATTTCATTGAAATAAAAAATAATCCTGTATTTCAACTCCTAAGGTGATCTGTAAAAGGACTTAGATCGTTTACTAATATAAGCCTCACCGAAAAAATAACTGACAGTAAAACAAACATTGAGTTCATGCGTAAAAAAGTTAGTTTACTACGATACCCGTTCAATCTTAAACAAATTCCTAAACCTACTAAGATACTATGTCAACAGTAGGACAAATCAACGCCCAGTGTGTTATAACAACGAACTCTACAATGCTTTATTAGGTCACTTCTCAGCAAGCTACTCCTGAGAAAGAACAAAAATTATTGGCACCAGCCAGTCATGGTACAACACCACAGACATACCATGCATCTGTTAGTCCATTTACTCTGAACTCGAGCAAAGTCACATCCTGGAGATAACCAAGAATCCATACACAGGTACAGTTGTCAAGAATGGGCCTGACATGAGTCACAAAGAATGTGACCAATAAAATCTGGGCGTTTGTTTGTTGTCGACCTAAGTAACTCACTACAAAGACCATCAGCTCATCGTATAACCTGTCTAACACACCCATGTAACTCATGGCTGACATCCACATTACCCTACATATCACGTTAAACTTGGACAAACTCCAAATGACCACCAGAGAGTGTAAAACCACCTCTACATCCAGTAAATCGTCTTCTGAAACTTTGAACGATGCTTTTGCTAGGGTTCAATGATAAAATACACAAAAATGCAGTACGGATTTACACTTCTTAAACATATATTCCTATGATTTTCGTTGAAAAATCATACAACAATAATCAAATTACTACGTAATTCTCTACTCTGCCCTAATAAACATTTAAAAATCTAATATACGAGGGTATCCATCATAGAAAATCGGTGTACATATACAAATATACATAAACGCAACGAGCTTTTACCCAGGGGACGCCTCGAATTCCTCAAAAAAATTGATGTATGTTCATACAATATAAAATACAGTAAACTAACCCCAAAACCAAGCTCGTAACAAATCGAATCTTCTACCGCTATATCCTTCTACTTCATTCTTTGTAACAGGGCATAGAAAGATATATAAACCACTAAAAAGATGCACCATCTAACTAAATTACACCTGAAATAATGTTTTACATTGCATATACAATCGTAATATATCCGAATATTCCCATACTTGTATGAAATATACAATACAGTGCATTGAAGATGGAAACTCTACAGACAACATACAAAACTGAAAGAAAGATACTAAAACTCTCGAGTAATATTAATATAAGAAGAATGATGTAATAACCGACCAATTAGGCCTGAAATATTGTGTAACATGGATGATGCACACCTAAAATAGCCTAAAATTCCTATAACTGTATGAGATATGTATTAAAAATATGAATGATATGAATGAATTATTGTGTTATGTATACTTTGTATACATAACACAATATGATAACTTACAAGAAATCCTTATCTTTTAAGTAAGCTCTAGTTTCTCTCGCTAATGGGAGCATCCGACCGATACTAACTGTACAAAAAAAAACGAGATAAGACTACTCGAACATCCTGCATACGCTTGATAACGGTCTATTTGGAATATGCGGTTTCATGGTGTCACCAATATATCAGGCTCAAAACTGGGTAGTTCGTTATGGGGTAGATAGAATCTCGTAACGAAGCTACTGCATCCTAAGAAATATATACATCAACCCAACAACTACCAAACTGTTATACCATACTATTCTTATAGATATTATATACATATGAAATAAATAGATGGCAAACACATAACGTAGCCCAAAATCCGCACATTAAGCTGGTGCCAAGCAGGGCCAAACTCCCGCTAAGGCTGCAAATCGGGTTATAAAACATACTTACTACACTATTCCTATAAACAGTATATACAATATAAGATAAACCAACAAATAAACACAAATTATCCCAATCCAAACGCTAGGAACCCATTAACCAACCACCGAATGAGTCAATTATACCCTGATTATTTTCCAGACCTGATTATATAATGATACAGACACTCAAAACATAGAAATAATGACAAATCAGCCGTGGAAAATATTGATAAGACATAAAACAGCTATGCGTAGTCTCATCTGACAAACATTCCAGAGGCGTGGTGAAATTCTTGCCTAGAGGGTCCCGATACCCCCACCACCCTCCAAAATAAGATAAAGGCATATTACTACCAGAACCAAATAAATGTATAATGAATAACAGTAAGGAGCTAAGCGTACCCCAATACAGCCATTCAAAGGAAAAAAAGTATATAAATACAATGGAACAAAAAAAAACTGTATATTTATAAGTGTACATAACCACACAATATCCCAAATATATTTGAAAGCTGGGAGACAGAAGCCCCATCCACCACGACGCGAGAGACCAGTCCGTCCGTTGCGCCAAAACCGGTTCCGACCCTTCGCTGACTCTCGCTGCCAAAACCGGTTCCGATCCTTGCCAGATAAGGTTCTACCCTTGAGGTTGCCAGATCAACGCCTAAAAATGTAACACACCATCTAAAAAAATGAAAATACTATAGCATTAGAATACCAAATAAATGAACACAAACACAAAACCTTCCAAACAGAATCGAAAGCAAAGGCCGAAAGCCCGCCCGTCCGGCCGCCCGCCCGTCCGCCCGCCCGAATAAGTCACCCGTTAGCCACCAGTAAGCCGGCCGTAAGTCACCCGTAAGATATCCGAAAGCCATCGCCCGTTATCTGACTCACGATAAGATGTGTTTCCCAAAAGTAATTAACTTGGCCCACAAGTGATCAATTTGGCCCATAAGTAATTAATCATCACAATGTCCGAGTTACATTGGGGCTGAGTCGGACACCCAATGTAATGAGATACATGTTAACCATTACATTGTTCGAATAAAGAATCCACGTCTTGCACCACATGTATCTACTTGCAGGTATCGAGAGCGTTCAATTAATAGACGTGAGTGGAGAAATTTGTGAATGACTGAGTTTTGACGCGGCTCTAATGCGCTTTCCCGATATTGGCGTCTCGTTGGGGAACGGATTAGACGTGGGTGGAGAAGGGCCCGGCAAGCATGGCGCAGTAAGACTCATAATGACCTCACTCATAATGCAAAGTCAGAGTCGCGGGATACTGTCCGGGCCATCTAGCGTTAAAGGTTCGGTATGTGTTCGAGTGTATAAGAGGAATGAGAGATGCGTCTTGCCGTCGACCACCTCTTGTGTGCGATTTAACCTTGTGTGTATCTGTATGACCTGACCATAAAAACGTTTTATTTAACGATATTTATGTTTCAGCTCTTCGTGTCGTTGTGGGTGTCCTGGTTCTCAGTTCCGGTGTCATTTTTGTTTGTTACTAAACTTGTACCGCCATGTTGATGCCCCAATTGAGCTGAGGAGACCAGTTTGGTTTTGTTTGTGCACGCGTAGCGAAAACATCTTGGTATGAAGTCAAAGTTTCTTATGGCTTCTTTTTAGCGATCGTCTGACTGGTTTCACTATCTGAAATCCTTCATTATTATTAATAATTCAGAAACTCTTGTGCGTCCCGTCTGTTGGTGCTGTTTACCATCGCCTTGCCATTTTTTTGTAGTGTTCTTGCGTGCATTTATGTCTTCATGCATTTCAACATTGAAATTCATTTGGCAATCATCGATTGAGTCAATAAGTTGATTACTGCTAGGCTTGTTCCCAGAAAGTTATCTTGGTCTGATTGCTAAAACTTACATTTGTCTCCCCAATTTGTATTTTGAACTTCCAAGGGACGCACCTTCTCCCCCCCACATGAACGCTCCAGATTGAGGCCAGTTTCGATATCCATGCGATCATGCATGTAGTGATAGTCATGCAATCATGCATGTAGTGATACCCATGCGATCATGCATGTAGTTCGCTTTTCGGCAGAGTTTGTGTCATCGGCAAATTTGGATATCTTAGTAATGATGCCGGTGTTGGAGTCCCGTTGTTTGCGGCATGTGAGCCAGTAACGGAGCCACCCGTGAAAGCTCTCTTCACTATTTGTCTCCACTTTCCCTCTCAGCCGTTCAAGTTAACAGCGGGTTTGGTTTCATCATAAATTCCGATTACTTTATTGGTACAAGTTCATAGAGATTTTTCGTGTGGAAGCTTAAATTACTGCTGGATCCGGGTGGTATGTCATTCCGCAGTCTTTCCAAGGACTTGGCGACAGCAGACAGAAATTGGCTCATATCTGCTACCCTCCTTGAAATGGCTGTGATGCTTTTCCATCCATTTCAGATGCTCCCAGTTTTTATGGGCTTCGTACTTTATGGTATCAACGATGGTTGCCTAAGCAGAGGTAATCGCCGTAAATAAAAATTACTGCTGCTATTGATGGGCTTTCGTATATACAACGTAGACCATCTCTGAGTAAGAGAGAGAGAGAGAGAGATAAAGTGATAGAAGCAATGCTGTGCCTGAAAGTCCCATGACGAGATATTTTTCTACTTTGAAAAAATTCGTACGCCACCGTGTCAAGATGCTTTTTCTACATATTTATAGTGTACTTTGTCTTTAATTATTCCTCTGGAGTATAGATTTATGCAAACGAATTTGGGAGTAACAAATTTTCTCTCATCAGCACGACCGTCATGAACTCATGCGTATTTGCCATGCAAAATCGAAGCATTATTCTTGGAAGAACTAACGTATTTGAAACGAACAAGCAAATAGATGGTTTAATTAATATTTTTTTGCAAATGACCAATAACTTGTCCCGCATTTGGCCAAATGCACGCTGACATGTCGGATAAGGGTCGAAATATTAAAAAAAACGCTTTCAAATGGACACCCGAAGAAATAATGCATTAGGTGATGTTCGATTTGTCTAGGCATATGGGTTTACTATTTCAGTAAGTCTCATGCATTACATTATTGCAACAGTATAAACTAACAAATGGCACATGCGTCATGACTGCTGTATTGGATGATGGGCCAACAATAGTACGGATATTGGGACAATATATTATTGAAAACTTAAATTTATTGCTGGGGAGTCTGGGTGAGTGAGGTGAATAGAGTTTTCTTGTATGAGATTTGGTCGTTGTGAATTGTTCGTGTACAAAGAGAATAGATCTTGCAACTGAAACCAAGAGTACTGTTACAGTAACTTCGTGAAACCTCTGCAGTGGTATGAAATGAAGAGTAATGCGAGGTGGAACAATTAATTCAGAAAAGCACAATGCATCTCCAATGCAATCGTACACATATACACGTAAAACAAATAAATAAATACAACTGTTCATAAACTTATATCAATGCGATAGGATGTCGTCTAGGAATGGGGAAAAAATATTTGAGTAAAATCACGCTGTATTTAATATTAGCAAATATTGAACCCGAGCAGCCCAACTGAGATAATTATTATCGAATGATAATACTTGAGCTTATGATAGGATGCATGAAGGATTCGGATGGGTTATTCTTAAGCACATGGAAGGATGCATGAAGGATGCGGAAAGGTTGTTCTTAAGGTAATGGTAGGATGCATGACGGATGCGGACGGGTTACCCTTGAGTTAATGGTAGATGCACGAAGGATGCGGTAGAAACTTACAGATGAGGGCTTCGATCTTAGGGTACTCCATTGAGGTCTGAGATGGCATTGGGAGTAGGAATGGGAAGGTGCGGGATAGTTTCTGACGGGATATGAGAACAGATCAACTCTGGCTAGCAATTTGGTTTAGAGCAGGCCTATACGCAAGAGGACTACAGAACTCAACAACAATAATAATAATTACATTTTTAATAGCATATTTCGAACCTCATCATGACCAAACTTTTTGTTGAGCATGGATTGATTTTTTTTATCCCGCATTACTTGGTAATGCGGAATTTGTAATAACAGCGCATCACACACATTTAGAAGCTACTTTCATACAGGGGAGCACTGTTTCACTTTATTCATTAAAAGATTGGTTTAAATACCCATCACTAAAAAACAGCTAATTAAGGCCGGTTCAATTAAATTTCATCTCAAGAAAAAAGAATGATAGTGATAACTAAAATTTTGAAATCTTTGAGGATGTAGTCAAAGAGTTTCCTGACCAAATTATCCGATTGAAATAAGTTTTATTTTGTCAAACAGCACAATAAAGATTTAACCATCGGGATAGTTATCTGTTCACCACCATTTCATTATTCAATCATGCAGAGCTACAGCAACGAACTATAAGTACATCCAATTAATTATATATGAGTCACGTAGGAAATAATAGATACTCCGAAATTAAACCTTATCAGTCTCAAACTCCCATTTCTGAACAGAGCGTTGATCTGTCAAACGATCTTCTAAGAAGGACGGCGATGCTGAAGGGTAATCATAGAATCAGTTTCAGAACGTCTGATGAGCAAGAAGTTTCAAATGCTGCCGTTGTGGAAGTTGACACTAATTTGTGTACACTGACTATGAGAGAGTATATAACTTCACAATTGATGCATTCCAGCCTATAGACATCGCTTCCCAACTTTGATTCCTTCACAATCATTGTATTACATTCCAGGCGTTTGAACGTCTGTTATAATATGATACCATTATAACAATCTTGCGTGAGCCTGCTTATACATACTGTAATTTGGTCCTATTAAACTGCCCCTTTTAGAGTCTACTTAGTAGGGCCAATTATTGTAAACTATGATAGTGTCACATAATTGGTGGATAATAAGTGTATTTGAGATGTGGGATAATACAATTTGATAAAAGAGTGTCACTATTGTGTGTGTTGCTACAGCACCTGAGATTCCTGCAGAGTCTGGTCGAGAAGAGGCAGTAGATGATGGGGTTGGCTGCGGAGTTGAGGGGCGCTAGTGACTGGATGAAGGTGGCCACGGCGATGTTTGTTGGCGTGTGAGGTACGTAGCCAAACACCTGTAGAAGGTCGAACACAATGTACGGCGACCAGCAGATGATGAACACTGCAACAGAGAGGAAGAACAAATTTGATATGTTATGTTACTTTGTTGACCTAATTTTCTCATTCATTGGGTATTGACACATCAAAGAATTATATGACGTAGGGGATCGCTTGTTACCGACAAGTTCAATGTGTTTGATGAGATGAGTGCGCATAACTAGCCAAAAAGCCACATATGAAACCGAGGACCACATTGAACATACTTCGTATACATGGTTGCGGTTCCGCTTCCATGTAGCAACGGACGTAATGAAGCAGCAGATTCATCGGCAGTACACTTATCGTGAGGCTCCCCAGCGGTGTGCCAGTATAATAAAAATGTCCGCTTAGGTTCAGCGCTCCCGCAAAAACACTCAGAAAGAAAGAAAATTATGGGATAGTTAACGTAATTCAGGGTGTGCATCAAGTGTCAGCATATGCAGCATGACGGCTCTGGTTACTGGTAACATTGACTCAGACATCAGGAGAAATTGCCCACGGTTAGCGGCATACCCCAGTGCGTACTCAAGACCCTCTTCTCTATACATTACCGTAAGTCAAACTGATATGGAAATATCATTAGTTCGCGGAGAATCCGTTAGCCACTTTGACCCATTGCTCCCCCCCAAAAAAAATCGACCCCCATTATCTCCAAACTAGCGCTGGCCGAATTACCATTGAAATTATTGCGACGAGGTCACGGAGAACCCGTGCAGCGACCAGCCTCAGCGGGCACTTGTTATCCCACCAATCGCAAATGGCATATTACGATGCGATGAGAAGTGGTGAAACGTTAACCAGCCAGCAGAGGAAAAATCACTTTGTTGCGTCAACATGTCAGATGGAAATGATTATTTCCCATTTTAATTTCATAAAAAGTGGAAGTCAACAGGATTAACATGTCAGGATTAACATATCACGATTAACATGTCAGGATTAACATGTCAGGATTAACATGTTTGACGAACTACAATTTTCTCGAAGGACCTCTATGTAATCTAAAAAAACGGGCCACAGCCAATGACTCTTCATATCAGTACACGACGAATAAACCAATTATTGTATCCTACTGACCGCATCGGGCAGCCACTGGAGGCGCTCGAAACACATTCTCCCATTGAAACAAGGCTGTGAATGTCCATGTACATTTCACGGAAAGAGCATACGGTTTTCTATATAGTCAACTAATTCCAAGGCAAATAATCATCGCCCAACAGCAGAGGGGCAATGTTTGTTTATTATTCAAAGTTGGATAAATATGGCTGCTTTGTTTAACTGGATTCTTGACTGGTTGAACATTTCCTCACCCTTAACGTTTTATGTCTTCACAAGGAAGATATTAGTCATCAGTTTGAAAACAAATCCCCCTTGGTTATTTTGATTGCTTTAATTATGTCCCGCATTTAAATCTATAAACAAACTGAAGTGTTGGGTATTTTTTGTACATTTCAGATCAAGACCTAGACATGTATACATTTTTTTTGGTGTTAGTTTGTGTACCTTCTGTATTTTAAACAGCAGAAATATAGTCAGTGCAATCCACGCACGTCTATACCTCTCTTCCTCCTTCACTCTACTGTTCATTTTTACCCCAGCTCCACTCTCAATCTTCCTTCCACCAGTAGGCGACCAGACAGTCCTCTGCCCTCCCCTCACAACACCGCGCCCATGTATCAACCGGCCACCACTCTCGCATAGCCTACGTGTAGCTTCATGAGCGACGTCATGCAGCAACTCGTTTCGGCACTACAGAGGTAATAGCAATAGTATGGTCATTTAGCACCTGTGGCAACAGCGTATCACTTAGTTCCGGAATATGCTGCCACCGCCAGCATATCAGAAAACGTACAACCTTCAAGATGACTCGATCATATTGGTCAAGCTATGTCCAATAACGCCACTAAACTGAACGAGAAATAAAGGAAAAATATTTACGTTGTCCGTTCTACATTTTAAATCATTTTTTTATACATGAGTCTACGTGAGTACTTAGATCTAAAGGCAAATGCAGTTATGGCAGGTTCAATCATGCAGGCATGAGGTAGAGATGATGAGTCGCGAAACTAATTGCTAGCTAAATAACATATCAGTAGAGTTGTCATTCCTGTAGAGCCGACAATAAGTCACCCACCATGGGCAATCAGAGGAGGGTACAGGAGGTTTCGAATCAAACCCACCCGAAAACCCTGAAGAATGCTATAAAGAATGCTCACACCACTTGCGAGCATTCTTCATGGTTCTCAGAATCATAATTAAACAATTATATTGCAATTCTGACAGAGTATTGGTAATCATAGTTTAGCGTTTTTCCTTTAACGATCCATCAATGAGGTTTGTTGAATGACCTCGTGGTCAAATCTACGTCACAACTGACCAAAATCTGTGATTAAAATGTGCGGAATCTTGATACAATCTTACATCCCGCCATGGGAGGTCACGCAATACAGCATGGTTGTCATCCCAAGCAGCATCGGACTAACGAGGCACACTCCGTGGTGGATGGACGAGCCGGAGACTGCCGTGCCATCACTGGTGTTGGGACATGCGACTGTTCATCAACGCCTTCCGTTTAAATAGGCAGATGAAGTTACGCCGCTCATTTTTCTAAAATCAAACTTTTCATCGAACACTATTCATTCATCGGCGTCATTCGTGGCTTCTTCTTAGTTCAGGTCCAATTTCCGGTCAGTAGGTGTGAACTGAATATTCCTTCAGAGTTGATTTTTATTTATTTGTGTACCCATTTATGTGTGTGGATGCAATATGAGTTTCAATAGGGTTTACGCTTTCAGTTATGTGAGCTCCCGTATGTTCGAAGGAAGAAGCAGGACACGAATGTTAGTTAAAAGTAGTAGTAAGGGATACGAAACGCGGATGTGAAGGATTATAGATAGGGATAAAAGAGTTACTTTTGGTGGGCGGGGTAGGGCGCGGTGCATGCAACCTTGACTCAACCGGTCTGTACGGGGGATAGCGCAGAAACGAGGGGGCGGGCGGCGGAGGGTACCGGAACTGGTTTACCGCGGCCAGACGGAATGCTGGAAACGGGTTAAATATTTACATAAGGTTATTAGCATTTCAATGCTTGTGGTGATATTGCAACATCGTTGCTTTCATAATGCACGTTCAGTGCTATGTCATCTGAATGTTTTTTTAGGGGATATTGACAAACATACATTTATAGGATTTTTTATGGATAATAATTTATATGTATTATTTTACATTAAAAAGCCTCACTCTCCGGACATCTTCATGATGAATTTTCAACCTCAATATCATTTTCTACGTTGCTCGCTGTTGTTCAATTTTTACATGTGGCATAGAATCAATTAGTTTATTGTTATTTTTCATCCGATTATTTTGATCAGTACCTGCGCTAAGCTTTACTTACTTCTACAGTATCTCCTCCATTCGTTTTTCTATGCTGTGAAATATCCGATGAAGGAAAATAGATACAATATTCACAGGATGACTGAATCATTCCTAGAGAAGAATCACTTATGAGTATAATTGACTCAATGGATGATTGATTGGTGGTTCGTAGCGGTGGGGGCTTGAGATATTTTTGTATGTTTTGTTCATTTATCACTATATATTCTTTTATAGGATTAGCATGGTAGGTATGTCTTATAACTAAATTTCCAGCCTTAGTGTTCGAATGGTCCTGTTTGTACGAGCCTGAAGGTAGGATTGCAGGCAAGATTCTGTGTTTCCCATCTATTTATTTCATATGTAAATACTATCCATAGGATTAGTATGAATTATTAGTATGATTATTGACGAGTTTAGGTATGTATTGGGAGATGATGCAGCACCTACGGTCGAGAATCTATCTACCCCATATTGCATTACCCGGTTTTGAAACAGTTATACCAGTATTCCATTGACGCGTTTTTCCAATAGCGAAAATACCTGAACGATATGGATTTACTGTAAGTTAAAATATTATGTTATGTATACTTAGTAATAATCGATTGATTCAAGTTGAATTTGTATTGTTTCGGAATTTCGATCAGCTAACTCATACAGTTTTAGGCATTTAGGGTATTTTAGTCATGAAGCATCCAGGTAGCAAGCTATTTCAGGCATAATTGGTTAGTTGTTGCATTATTGTGGTAGTTTTATATGTATATATGTCACATCTGTTACGATTAAACCGTGGTAACTTTAGTTAAAGAGATGTTAATTCAACCCTGTTATGGACTGATGTTGAGGCTAATTTCATTAGATTTTGTATGTACTATACCGTATTTACTTTAGGTTTCAGTTGTGTTGCCTGCATGTCTTGGTATCTTATACACATTTCTTGTTTGTTTGGTTAAATGATAGTTCATTCTCATTCATCACGTTTTCAATGTATGTTTTGGGTATGGTAGAGAATTTTTCTTCTTCTTGCTATGTTTTTTCTCATGTATTCTAGAATAGGTCTTTCAGTTTTGTAGCTTCTCTGTTGAATTTCCATCTTCAAAGCAATTTGTTGGTTATTTATACAATTTTGGATATATTACGTTTGTGTTTACAATATAGAACATTATTTCAGGTCTAATTTAGTTACATTTTGTTCATTTATAGTGATTTATATATCTTCTTTCATCCTGATACAATATTTGACGTAGTTACTATAGATATTGAACAGACGATTCGTTACAAATTTGGTCTTGCTGTTAGGGTATTGTATATTTATTGTACGACCATTCTTCAATATTTAGGAGGAGTTAGAGAGTCCCCTAGGCAAAAAGCTCATTCTGTTTATGCTTGTTCGTGTAAATGGTCCGAATTATTAGGAAGGATACCATGATGTAGTACAATTTTGATGTCAATTATAGCAGAGTAGAGAACTTTATTTAGCTATTTTATAAATGTTCCTGATGTTATGTTGTTTTTTTCCACGAGAATCATAGGATTGTATGTTTAAGAGGTGTATGTCCATACTGCATCTTTGTGGAATTTTCGTCATTGATCCCTAGCAAATGTGAAGTTTAACGTTTAGATGATAATTTACTGGAAGGATGGGTCCTTGTGTAGAGGTGGTTTATACTCTTTGGTTGCCATTTTTGGAGTTCATCCACGTTCAACGTGAATTATGTACGTTCTTGTAGACGTCGATCTTGAGTTTCATGGGTTTGTAGTGTTTTACTCGAGTCATCAGTAAACAGAACCCAAGCTTTTTATGGCCACACACTCTCTGAGACTCATTCATGACCACTGTACATGTGTCTAGATTTTGGTTATGTAAGGGTTGTATCTTTGTTTGAGGCTGTTCAGAGACGATGGGTTAACAGATGCGAGGTGCGTCTGTGGCATCGTATCATGACTGTAAGTTACCTCTAAATTTGTTATATATCAGTGGTAGATTGCTGAGAAGTGACCTAGTAAAGCCTTATTGATTTTATTTCTATGACACAATAGGCTTGGATTTGTTTTCCTAGTGGCATAGCATCAGTTAGGTCTAGGAATTTATTATAGATTTGAATGGTGTGATAGTATAAAATAACATTACTCGCATTAACTCAGCGTTAAATGTCAGTTATTTTCGGTATGGCTGTTATGTTAGTATACAATCTTAGTCATGAACCAGATCACGTCGGATATTGGAGTAGGCTTCATCATTTGAGTGCGGTAGGATACACCGTATATAATAGTTAATCGTTCTTGCTTAGGGTAGACTAGAAAATCTTATTAAGCTATATTTTTTTAGATGTTGGTGTATATATTTGATTTGATATCATAGGAATATATCTGTATTCGATATAAATATGACTATTTCCATGGGACGTTGGGTATAAAATACGCTTATTTGGATGAAATGATTAAAAAAATTGGTGTGTTTCCCCTCTCGACAATGGATTTGGGTCCGGTTCCATATTACCTTGGAGAACTATTCAACCGGATTGTGTTGAATATTAATGTTAAAATCCTTCAATAATTGAATGTTCATCTCAATTATGTTATCCAATCGCAGGTCTTTGCTACATGCTTATTCCCGCAAGTCTTACTTTTATAAATGTTTGTATTTCGTTTGCAGTTTAGCCACTTAGAAGTTTTTGATTTATTCACGGTTTTGTTATGAGACTGCGTTCCCATTCAGAATATTTGACTTTTTCGACCATTCACCAGATCCACTTTAACATTTTTCACAGAAGGTCTGTAATGATGGTCATAATCCTAACTCATTCTAACCTAAAATTACCAAGTATTGCATATTATTCCCCGTTTCATACTTAAATTAGGTATTTTTTCTTCATTGATTTAACCTTCATCCTTATCAAATCTAACCACTTGAC
>SDVV010002687.1:0-22526 GCA_016164225.1 Gammarus roeselii
GGCTATGGGCAAGGGGCTATGGGCAAGGGGCTATGGGCAAGGGGCTATGGGCAAGGGGCTATGGGCAAGGGGCTATGGGCAAGGGGCTATGGGCAAGGGGCTATGGGCAAGGGGCTATGGGCAAGGGGCTATGGGCAAGGGGCTATGAGCAAGGGGCTATGGCTTTCTCTGCCCTTTTTTCATGATGATAAATTTTGCATTGGTTTTTATTATATATATCCAGATTGGTTGAGACAAGGTGTCCCAGGGAAGGGAGGTACTCTTGAGACCCGTGATACTCGGGGAACCCGGGGAAACCGGGGTTTCGGGAACCCGGGGGACTTGGAAGGCCCGGAGGATTTGAGGGGACCCACTTGGACCCTACTGGGGCCCTTTGGGACACTCATGTCACCCTTCAGGACACTCCTGAGAAACTATGGGACCCTCTTGAGGCCCCTCTGAATCCTGGAACCTTCGCTCCCCCCTCCCAAAGCTACGTTGAACCTGTTCTGTATCGACATTGAACCTACTCTGTATCTACGCTAAACCGACTCGGAATCTACGTTGAACTTACACAGAATATGCGTTAAGCCTTCGCTGTATCTACGTTAAATCTACTCTGTATCTACGCTAAACCTACTCTGTATCAATGTTAAACTTAGTCTGTATCTATGTTAAACCTACTCTGTATCTACGTTAAGCCTACTCTGAATCTACGTTAAATATACCCTGAATCTAAGTTAAACCTATTCTGAATCTATGTTGAACCTACTCGGTATCTACGTTAAACCTACTCGGTATCTACGTTAAACCTACTCGGAATCTACGTTGAACCTACTCGGGATCTACTCTACACCTACTTTGCCACTTCAATTGCCCTATGGGGGAGTCTGCATTAACTTCGCCTTGGGACTCCGGTGGAAAACGGAAGCAACTACTACTACTACTAGATTGCCAGACATCGGAAATAAATTATTTCATAATAAAACAATAATAAACACTATAACTCTTATTCACTCTACACCTGAAGAAGGGCGGGCCACCGTCCAGTCTTCTGGCTAAGCTAGTTTCTTGAAGTGCGTTCCTTGCAGGCTCGTACGTGGCAGTGAAGAAGGTGATTCCCCACCGCTCTGGCTCTTGTCTGGCTAATGAGAGGATTAGTCTACGAGTGGGGGGCCCTCACCCTCACCTAGTGACTACCTTGGCTTTGCTGACTCCGTCTGCTTGCCCCACGTCAGCATGTCTGATGGAGTTTGACCCTGAGACTGACACTGTGAGACGAGCATCTGTTTGGAGCTCCTCGAATCGTAATAAATCGTAACTCATCTTGAAGAATCGTAACGTATCTTATAGTTCCTACGTTTAGCCTTTCAGCGAGATCTTTAAATCACGTATTTCTTAAGTTGGAAACACTGTCGAATCGTTGCATCTGATATGCAGATTCGTTCAATGTTCAGGTCGAATAATTAGAACTTGATATACTTTCTTGAAGATAAGATGAGAACAACCCGCAAAACATCTATATTGTATCCTTTATGATCACCTACAGGTTATTGAAAAAGAAGTTGGACTGAAAACCGCCATGCAGGAATTTGGATTGTATGGTTGCCCAGTTAATAAGACACCAGTGAGCATTCGTCAGTTAGACTCCACCAGATCGCTCTCCTCTCGTCTCACTAGTTTGTCTCGTCTCGGTCTTGAGGATATCACGAGCAGCGGTCTTCGGGAGGACAAGTCCTGGCTTTGGGTGGTCAGTGAACTCTGCACTGCGGCCACGCTGCTCTCGATCATACACTCCCCGGCAGAACTCTCCATCAAGCGGAAGTTGCGGTGAGTCAAAATGTTTGAGGTATAGGCAAATGAGCACTGCATTGACGTATGCAGATAGGAATGAGGTTGGGTGAGTTGGGTGATGTAGCACTGATCAATGTAACCAGACACGCATCCAGCAATGAGGGTTAGCGATGTGCCACTGACCACTTTGACGTCGTATACAGCTAGGAATAAGGATAAGCAATGTGCCACTGCCCATGTCACGACCGACAGACTCAAACTAGGAATAAGGGTTAGCGTTGTACCACTGAACACTGCCCGAAGAACGTAGACAGAACAAAAATCCCTAACATGATCGAAGTGCCACTTATAATTATTTGAGGAGCGAGGGCGCAAATTGTAAGATGTTATGCAAAGGAAATGCTTCATCTGCTCATGGCAAAATTCGATTGGTAATTACCACATTTGAGCTAAACAATATATTGATGTTACGCCGTATCTGCTTGTTCTTTTACTGCTGTCATATAGTTGAGTGGTTGATTGAGCGGAGTTGAGTGGTTGATTGGGCGGAGTTGAGTGGTAGATTCGGCGGAGTTGAGTTGAGTGATTGATGCGGCGGAATGCATGTTCAATTTATTACTGATTTGCATGAATCCCACGTTGCAGCAGATCCCACATTGCAGCAGATCCCGCGGTGCAGCAGACAGCACGTTGCAGCAGATCCCATGTTGCAGCAGATCCCATGTTGCAGCAGATCCCACGTTTCATCAGATCCCACGTTTCATCAGATCCCACGTTTCATCAGATCCCACGTTTCATCAGATCCCACGTTTCATCAGATCCCACGTTTCATCAGATCCCACGTTGCAGCAGTTTTCCAAGTTGCGGCAGTTTTTCAAGTTGCAGCAGTTTTTCAAGTTGCAGCAGTTTTTCAAGTTGCAGCAGTTTTTCAAGTTGCAGCAGATCCCACGTTGCAGCAGATCCCACGTTGCAGCAGATCACATGCTGAGGCAGATCCCACGTTGAGGCAGATCCCACGCTGAGGCAGATCCCACGCTGAGGCAGATCCCACGCTGAGGCAGATCCCACGCTGAGGCAGATCCCACGTTGCTGCAGATCACACGTTGCTGCAGATCACACGTTGCTGCAGATCACACGTTGCTGCAGATCACACGTTGCTGCAGATCTCACGTTGCTGCAGATCTCACGTTGCTGCAGATCTCACGTTGCTGCAGATCTCACGTTGCTGCAGATCTCACGTTGCTGCAGATCTCACGTTGCTGCAGATCCCACGTTGCTGCAGATCCCACGTTGCGGCAAATCCCACGTTCCCACGTTCCCCGTCGCTCGTTTCCACTCAGTTCAACAGAAAGCATTCAGCATTATTATTTGGGTTGCAGAAATTTCAAACTGTTCTTATAAAAAATGTTGGGATAGATGACATATCAATGAAAAATTAACTGGTGTCTAAAGGATATATTTTTGAAAGCCAATTGTTGATGAAGGTTGGCTACAGAGCAAGTTACCCAAGAACATAATATAATCATTCCGAATTTTTCCAGCATTTCAGTTTATAAAGACTAGCATCAGTAAAACGGGGGTTAACGAGTTCTATATGTTCTAAATTCAGCGTCCATTAACAGGTGAAGTGTAAGTTTTATTACTCCCGTGCCAACTGATGACTAAAAACCCTCTAGATATCACAGGTTTGCCCATTGTTTCCAAAATGTGTAGCTCCATAAACTTTAATTTCCAAGTATATTTGTATTAGTCTTAATATTGACCTCCGTACCCCTCAATCGTCGAACTTCTAGTTCCAACACTACTTCAGACCGTCATCTCAACAGATATCTCGGCGAGCTGGCAAGCGGGCTGAGTTTTCTACACAGCCGCGGGTTCGTGCACCGGGACGTGAAGCCAGCTAATGCCTTCATAGCGTACAATGGATCACTCAAGCTTGGTGACTACGGTTGTTGCGGGCAGTTGGGTGACAACATGACGCCCGTGAGTAAAAAAAAGGGGAGAAATTGTACATCAGGATCTACCTATACTTATCACCATTAACCGCTGATACGGAAATAATTCGTCAGCTTTACATGTTTTTTGTTACATAAAATATTCGAACGTGATTTGGTATGAATATAAAGCTTGAGCATTTATTCAATGTTCAATAACGGATGATGCCTCTGACAGGTGATTGGCACCATTCCATACCAGGCCCCAGAGGTGTTGCAAGGGAGCGTTGGCTGCATTAACTCAGACGTCTTCTCATTCGGCGTAACAGCGTGGCACCTTATCCACAGGTAAGATTGAGCTTGATAATATCCACTCATTGGCGTGACAGCATGGCACCTTAGCTACAGGTATATACGAGCTAGCTTAGAAATGTTCTCGTTTTCTGCGTGAGAGCTTGACACCAACTGTACTCTGCAGGTAAGAACGAGCTTATAAATGTAGCCACATTCTGCACGATAGCTTCTCATATTCTGCAAAGGTTGGTGAGTGAGTAAGCCACAAATTCAACCGTAATTTGAAGCTACAAGTAATGATTTGTTTTGCCAATGTAATTATTGTAGGACGTAGACTCGGACTACTACGCTTCAGCAAAACTTGGGTCAACGAGTTCTATTTGTTTCAAATTTAGCGTCCAATAACAGGTGGAATGTACGTTTCATTACTCTCGTGCCAACTGATGACTGAGAACCCCCTAGCTATCACAGGTTAGCCCATTGTTTGTGCTGTGTCCTTAAGCCGCACGCTGGCTTGCATTATTTTTGGTTGCGTAAATTTAAATTTAAAATTGGTGAAGCCGGTCAAGAGGCCTTCAAGATTGAGCCACCCCGTCCTCTGGCGTGTCAGGGATCAGATGAAAGTATAGAAGAAAAATTAAGTGGGAGCTAGCATCCCCACCGGAGTTACGAAAATCACTATATCAACAGCCGAGTACATTAGGCTCACCAAGGCGAACAGCGCTACCTCAGCCGAGGACGACCGTACCAATGATTGCATCGCGGATTTGACCAGTATTTGCGTCTTAGTAAATTAAAAATTTACTAAGACAAGCGACCAGTCTCTCCGAACAGGAAACTGAAGACTTCACCGCAGAAGAATCCAGTACAATCGACGACCGTCTAACGAGGGTAGCATCATGTAAGGCTATGTTTCTTCGAATCCACGAACTCGTGGAAAACCGACTAACCAAAGAACAAGCAACCAACGCAAGTACGTCTACCGTCACATCCGAGGACAACCTCGACGAATCTCCACCCCACAAACAACCCAACCGAGCTCCGAGGGCTGCAAGGAAGAAGCAGTACTCGCTATTTAATGATCACAACCTGTTGAACTAAGGTCTTAACTTTCCCGAACATTTGAAAATCAGATTCTACGCCAAGGACAGACCGGATGTTTGTCCATACACTCTACGAGAAGTGCTGGACTCTATTACTAGCCGTCTAGTCCTAAGCATCACCGCCAGCGGCGACGAAGGCTTTACTATTTGAGTGGATACGAATCTTCGAAGCAACACTAAACACTCCAAGAACAGAATATGCCAAAAGTTATGCACAATTATTCCACACCTGATTTTCCACAGGAGTTCATGATTGATTTACATTGAAAAACTCCCAAGTAGGTGGTTGAGGAGTTATCACCGGACTCATCCAATACAAGGACTGTGTGGTCGAAGCATAAATCGCTCCAAAACTCACACTGAAAAGGGAAACCACCACGGCCCTCCTGCTGAAATTCAACTGCCCTACTCCACCATACTACATAGACACGCCTTTTTCTGCCACTAAAACTATACAATCAAGCCCTGTAGCGGGAGCTTAGAATCGTGCTACCGCAACCCTTGCGTGTCGTAAGAGGTGACTTAAAAGAATCGGGGCAAGGGGGTAAGGAATCCTCTCCTCAGTAAAATTCTCCCTGAAGGACGGCAAGACGCGCGGGGGAAGAAGAGGCTCACGCCTCTCCGAACCCTATTGCTAGGTTGGCTGAATGTGCGTGGTTGTAGTACGAGTGAAGCAAAGAGGCGGGAGATTGGTGAGATGTTTGTGAGGAGGAATTTAGTTGTGTTGACGCTGAGTGAGACCAAGTTGGAGGGAAAGAGCGAGCGTGAGTTTGAAGTGGTAAGTGGAAGAAAGTCAGGCGTGGATGAAGGTTGGGCACGAGAAGGTGTGGTGTAGTTACCGAGTGACCGACTGGCATGTTGTTGTTGTTGTTGCTCAAACCCAACTCCCCCTGCAATGGAGGAGGTAAGCCAGCGCACAATCCGAAGCCCCGGAACCCACCGACATGTGCATGTTATGGATGTTTAGGCAGATGTAGGCATTTATATTAGGCCTACATCCATGAAGAAGCTGATGCTGCCTCTCGTGCGTTCCCACAGATCACGCACCGACGTGATATTGTAGGCGAGTCGGCCGGGTGCTACGGCTAAACAAGACGTCATGACGTGCTCGGCCTCATTGGGCGTACCCCTGCATCGCAAACACATGTCGGAAGGCACATTCTCCAGTCTATGCTGGTATGCCTGGTGAACCGTGTGGTGCCCGCACCTAAACCGCGACTGGTGGACCCGTGTCTGTTGGTTGACGAGGGTTCAGTAGGTGGTGGCAGGGATGTCAAGTCTACAATTTTGTTGAATTGAGTCCCCCTCGTATCAAGATGATGTTTGAGAGGGAGAACCTTGGTTTTCTCATGCAGGTGAGAAATTGGTGTGGACTGCGTACAGTCCGTGGCGATGCGCAAGGCCGTGTTCATGCATCCTTTGTAAGGAATTAATATGTCTGGGTGCAAGGTCAGAGGACCAGGTGGTGTTTGCGTTGGAGATGATGAGCATAAAAAATTGTTTGAATAGTATTGTTATTGATTCCTTGGAGTGACCGTAGGTGGCTGTGGTAAGTACCCAGGACACATTCAGTCTTGATTTAGCTTTAGCACCAATGTGGTTTGTGTGCGGTTTGAATGTCATCCCCCTGTCATAAGTTACTCCAATGATTGTGGTAGTAGGACTGTGGGATATGGGAGTGTTGTTAAGCGTGACATGGGGGTGAACACGGTGTCCACTGTGGTCTGGTGTTAAGTGTTAGAGAAGACTTGCTATCAGAAACCTACATTCTGTTATCCAACAGCCAGACTTCGATAGAGTTCAGGTACTGCTGGAAGTGTGCGGCGGTGATCTCGTGTTTGTTGTGTTGTGTGATTAGTGTGAGGTCGTCCGCATATGAGCTGATATAGGTGTTGGGTTATGTGGGATTTGGCAGGTCGTGCATGGAGGCGTTGAAAATGGAGGGGGACGGACGGAGCCCTGTGGGACACCGTTGGGGAAGTGGCTGGTACGGGATGGCTTGTTATAATAGACTGTGTGTGTTTGTCTACCTGAGAGGAAATTAACAATCCATTTCTTGTAGTTTGAATTTATCTGTGTATTCAGTATTTTGTTTGTGAGGACGTGTCTTGGAACTGTGTCAAAGGCCGTACTTATGTCGATAGCGCATACCAGGGTTCGGCTGACTGGCTTCTTTTTGTTCAGGCCTTCATGGATGGTCTGGGTCAGGTTGGTGAGGGAGTGGTTGTTAAGGGTTGGGTCCGGAAACCGTGTTGCGTGGGGGAGAGTTAGATGTGTGCATAAATTTTGTTTAGAACCCGTCTTTCAAGATTTCCGAGGGGTTCGGGAAAAGAGAAATGGGTCTGTATAAGGCTGGATCTGTGGGAGGTTCGTTGGGTTTCAGGATGGGTTTGAATTTCTCTTTAGTCAAAGTGTTTGGTATTGTATTGAGCAGTATGGAAAAGTTAAAGAGGTCTGTGAGGGTCGCGATGTCGTGGGTACCTAGATGTTTGAGGTGGATGTATGATATGCCATCTGGACCCGTTGCTGACGATTTTTAGTCTGGCGGATGGCGGCTATGGTCATGACTGGTGTGAAAGGAGGATCAATGTTTGGGTCAGTCAGTAATTTGTGTAGCAGTTTTAGTATCCTCCTATTGTCTGTATAGTGTGGTAGGTTGCAGGTGTTTGCGTAGTGTTTGTTGAGTTTGTCCGCTTGTTGTTGGTCTGATGGGATTGTGTGGGTGTTGGGTGGTAGGTTTGCCTCATGTGTGTCCATGTGGTTTGTATTTCTGTTGTTGGGGCTTCTAATAAGTTCACATAATTTTGATGGTGACGTTCGAAAGTTTGTGTTTGCAAGCACATCCCGACACACGTTCGGCTGTTGCTCACAAATATCTGAATCTATTTCTGCAACTGGCTGGTAGCGTTACTGAGTGGAAAGGGGTGTCCTCAAGATTGATGTGGGTGAAAGTAAAGTTAGGAGTAGAAAAATTAGCATTTGTGAGTGCGTACGGACCTGGTATCGGGAGGAGGAGCGAGAGCAATTTTTGACTGACCTGAACGAGTGTATTGAAAGTTTCAGAAGCCAATTTAATGTTGTTGCACTGGGTGGCCATAATGCGAGAGTTGGAGATGCAGTAGTCGATAACGTGATAGGGAGGTATGGCGTTCCTGGTAGGAATGACAGTGGAGAACACCTTATTGGTTTGTGCATGGAGCAGGAGCTGAACGTCTGAAACAGCCTGTGCATGAAGCGAGATATCCACAGGTACACATGGGTAAGGATGTCCCATGGTGCAGTGGTGGAGAGAGCGCTGATGGTTTTTTGGCTGATTTCGAGAAGAGTGGTGTGAAGGCTGTTGGATGTGCGGGTGTTGAGAAGGGAGGGTGGAGGATTGACTGACCATCTGCTGGTGGTCAGACTTAAGATTAAGAGGTGGAAAGATAGGGAGTAGGAAAGAGGAAGAGAGGTAGTGAAAGTGAGTGAGCTAAAAAGGAAAACCAGAGCCGAGGTGTACCAGCGGGCGTTGAAGGAGGAATATGACAACGTGAGAGGGCAAGACCAGCAAGATGTGGAGGAATGATGGGAGACGTTCAGAGATGCCTTGTTGAGATGTTCGAGAAATGTGTATGGTGTGCACAGTGTGGGCGGGTGCAGACGGAAGGGCTGCGAGTGGTGGAACAAGGAGGTCAAACTGGCGGTGGAGCAGAATAATAGGAGCTTTTGAGGAGTGACTGCAAGCGATGTCGGTGGTGGCCCATGGCAACTACAAGCGAGGAGGAAGAAGTTGAAGCGAGTGGTGAGGTGAGCCAAAAAGGACGCTGATGCCAAGTGGGGCAGACGGTTGTGCCAGAATTTTGAAGAAAACAAAAAGATGTTCAGGAAAGAGGTTTTGAGTGTTTGAAAGGGAGAGACCGGAAAGGAGGAGGCGGTGAACGATGAAAATGGGTAGTAGTTGATGGAGAGTGGTGGTGTACGGAAACGGTGGGCCGAGTATTTTGATGAATTATTGAATGTCGAAGATGACAAGAGAGGCTGACATTGCTGCTGTGGGTGGTGGTGCGCGGATGCCGGGTTTTTGAGAAAGACTTGTTGCGGACATTACATGGGAAAAGGTGCAGGAGACTGTGGAGGTGATGAAAGCAAGGAAAGCCCCAGGTTTGGATGGCATTACGACCGAGTGCCTGAAAAAGGGTGGAACAATCGTCGAAAGGTTGGAGAGGCTACTGAACATTTGTTTTGTGACGGGCGTGGTACCGATTGAGTGGCGCAGTGCCTACATTGGCCCGCTCAATAAGGACAAAGAATATAAAAATGAATGTTGCAACTCAATCGGTATCAGTTTGCTATGTGTGGTCGGTAAGTTGTCTGGGAGAATGCTGCTCAAAAGGAATAAAGAATGTACGGATTGCGCAATTGGGGAGGAACAGTTCGGCTATAGAAGTGGTAGAGGGTGTGCCAATCAGATGATTTTTGCAGTGTGACAGGTCTGTGAGAAGTACCTTGCAAAGGAAAAGGATGTGTTTGGGGCGTTCATGAGTTTGGAAAAGGCATTAGACAGGATTGACAGGGAAGGTCTGAGGAGAGTGTTGCGATTGTATGGAGTGAGTGGAAATCTGTTGAACGCGGTGCAGAGTTTCTATGTTGGCAGTCGAGCTTGTGAGAGTGGGAAGCGAGGTGAGTGATTGGTTTACAGTGAAAGTGGGTCTGAGACGAAGCTGCGTGATGTCTCCCTGGCTGTTCAATCTCTACATGAAGGAGTGGTCAGGGAGGTGAACACGAGTGTGCTGGCTCGTG
This sequence comes from Gammarus roeselii, assembly GCA_016164225.1. NCBI lineage: Eukaryota > Metazoa > Arthropoda > Malacostraca > Amphipoda > Gammaridae > Gammarus > Gammarus roeselii. The sequence goes on from SDVV010002687.1 coordinate 9,884, forward strand.
GCTTGGAGCTGTGGGAACCGGTGGGCGGGGCTGGCAGTTGAGCCAGTTGCGGTTTGGGGACGATACGGCGCTGGTGACGGGTTCAGAGGAGAAGCTATGTTGGCTAGTGTTTGAGTTTAGTAGAGTGTGTGAGAGGAGGAAGCTTTGAGTGAACGTGGGTAAAAGTAAAGTAATATGATGCTTGAGGACTGTTGATGCGAGCAGAATTAGTGTCCTCCTAAATGGAGAGTTCGTGGAAGGAGTTCAGTGTTTTAAGCATCTGGGCTAACATGTGAAGATGACTGAACAAGTGGAAACTGAGGTGAAGTCGCGAGTGAAGAAGGGGTATGTAGTACTGGGTGCACTTAAGAGTGTAATGAGCTGCAGAATGTTGGGAATGGAAGCAAAGAGAGGGTTGTATGAGGGTGTCAATGTCCCCACAGTGATATACAGAGCTGAAACTTGGGAGGGGGGGATGAGAGGAGAGAAGAAGGTTGAATGTTTTCGAAATGAAATGTTCAAGGAGCATGGCTGGAGTGGCGCTGAGAGACCAGATCACCAACGACGTGGTTCGAATCAGAGCGGGAATGGTGCAGAAGTTGGAAGACAGCGTGGATTCGCGTATTCTGAGATGGTTCGGGCGCATGGTATGGATTGATGAAGAAAGATTGGTATAAAGGGAGATGAAGGCGGACGCAAGTGATGGCAGGCCTAGAGGTAGACCGAAGTTTGGATGGATTTTGTGAAGCAGGGTTTAGGAAAGGAAAAACTTGAATGTAGAAGTAGCGAGGGAGCGTGCAATGAATAGGCGTGAGTGGAGAATGGTTGTGAATGGTTGATTTTTGACGCTGCTCTGATGTGCTTTCACGCTCTTGGCATCACGTTGTCGAGATGGTCTTATGTAAGGGGTGCCTGACCATCATGATGCGGCCGGGATAAACCAGTGAAAACTGTCGGGCCCTTCTGATGACAACGGATCGTCGGCCCGCACTCGTGACCCAGAGTGTATTGCAGGGGGAACGGCCGGACCCTTCAGCACATAAGGGCTAAGTTGTGAAAGTGTGAGCATAGGAGGGTGGGAGGTGCGTCTTGCCGTCGAACGGCAAGATGCGCCTTGCTGGGTGATTCGGCCTAGTGTCTGTATCTGTAAAACCAAGGGTACACCCTTCAAAATTGTAACGGCAAGAAGAGACGCCCACACTACTCTCGAGACGACCACGACAGAGGGGATGATGCCCATTTGTCACCATCCGATGAAACCCACTGCTTTAACAGCAAATAAACGGCAACCATAAGGGACATGAAGACTGCCTCAAAGATGAAAAAATACGAGAAACTCGCCAATCCCAGGTAGATCATAGGGTAGGGCGACGAGAGGCAGTGGCCTTGATGCTCTCCTCCCAGGCTGACCCTTTCACCCAAGAGAAAAGATCAGCATCATTCTCTACTCACTTTCTCATAACGCTCGTAGACAGCGGTGTAAGCAATGTTTTTCCCTCAACGAATCCATTCGTTATGATAATCTCACTCTCACAACAACAAGGAAGTAAACCGGAATTCATCCACCGACAGGGAAAGAAGTATCTGGTCCAAGTCGCGCAACTCTAACAAAAAGCACGACAGACAGCAAGATAAACCCTAAGTAACTGTCAAATTACATAAATTTTTCCATGATACCAAACAGATTTTATTCACCTCCTGCTACACTCCAACAAAAGACCTGAACGCTTTTGCAGCAGGTTTAACAAATGATTACGCAGTTACCGGAGTCTCTCTAGCATCATGGATCAATTCACTAAACGCTAGTTCTACCGCATACCAGATCACCTTCCCAAGATCTGAAGTACCGGAAATCATAGTAATCCCCAGGAATGTGGGCAAACTAAAACTTACTCCGTTGCAACATGGCCTGCAATGTGCATTAAATGCCTTGAATACGGCCACGTTATCAAATACTGCAAGCCACATATACCCCGCCGTTGTAATAAGTGCACCGGCGACCGTGACAAAATGGACTGCGATGCCTTTCAACCCACAACAACTGTTCATGACTCAAAGAGGCAGTCGACCGCGACTGCCAAATATACATGACCAAATAACAACAAGCCATTCAAATCTGGCGAGACGAAAACCCATTTCACCTTAACTCTGCTGGAGCATTTAAATCTACAAGTAAACCAAACCCCTCTGACTATACCTATACTCAGTCAATAGAACCTTATAATATGACCTCTACACCCCTCCCTAGTAGTATCAGTTCCGCACTCACCCCAGCAACCGCCCTCACAACTGAGATGAGTGGCCCTAGCAAAAACCCACCGGCCCCCAAGAGGACACCGCTATTGATGCTGCCTCCTCAGTCAACCATGGCTTGCAGTCCACCAAAACGGAAAAGCGTAGAGATGAATCCCACCTCCCAAAAAGCAAAAAGACCAACAACAACCCATGAAATACAGCTCGTCAAGAACAGAATGTAGAACGATTTCGGTCCATCTTAAGAGACCACACCAAGCGAAAACCAAGGCAAGGGATCAAACCCTCAGTTCGAATGCGTGACACCAGAACATCTCGCCAGCAAAAACGATCATCGACTGCGTAGGACGAGCTGAAAATCTTCAACGAACAACTTATACCCAAAATCGTTGATCAACCCTGTACCTCAGTGGACCCAACTATCCAGCCAAGCATACTGTTTGAAAAAAATCCCTAGAAGATTAGCGCTTTCCCTTTTGACCTCCCTCAAAAGCACTCCCAACTGCGACCACAGTAATCCTACCAGACCACGCTCTATCGAAAGCGGTTGCTCCCGCGGAAGTTCTTCCAAGCCACGCGATAACTTGAGATCATCAAGGTCTGAATGTGAACAGCTTTCAAAGTGAACAACTGCGAGGGACTTTGAAACAAGAGAAACGAATCACTATCCCTACTCTCCACCCATAAGCCTTTGGTAATAGTTCTCCAAGAGATCAAACTCAGAGGGACCACTACCTTCACAATCCCTCAATATGTTATACATCAAGGCGAAGGCCACAATAATGTGACGGCACACTGCGGAGTGGCACTCATGATACACCAAAGTGTACTTCACCTAATTTTTTATTTAAGGACGGAAATCCAAGCTATCGCTACGAAGATATGCGTTTCAAGACCAATAGCACTGGTCACGAAGCCATGACCTCTTGGAAGCATTAATGACAGAATTGCTGAACCGACTGCCCTCGGCAATACTCCTCCTTGGAGACTCGAACGGCTACCACAAAACATGGGTATGCGTGAGAACAGACCCCGGGGGAGTGATAATGGCTAACACCATGAACACTCACAACCTGGTTTTTCTCAATGACCGACGACCCAGCCGAATCCCATCAGAAAGTGAAACTGCCATCGACCTATCCATATGCTCCCCCACACTGACACCCCAACTCGTTTGGAGAGCTCTGCCTTCAACACACGACAGAGATCATAACTCAGTCATCATAACACTCCTCATTAAGCCACCAAACAATCCGGCTAGGCAAAAACCTCATTGCAAACACCGGAACGCTAGCGGGAAGGAGTACTCGGCATATATAGCGTCTCGATCTATGGATGGCATCCCCAACGACATCTCGGAACTCGACCTCGTCATCCAACTGTACGAGAAATTTCAAGCTGCAGCTGCCGCTTAAACACCCTATATTCACCTTCAACCTTTTTTTCCAAAATCATGTTTGTGCCAAGAGGTGCTAGAAGCAAAGGACTGGCGTGAAGGGCTGTAAAGGGCTGGAAGTCGCCCACGGTCCCGCAAGAACAGAATAGCGTGGAAAAATGAAACTGCTGTACATCGAAAACTTCGAATGGAGGGGAAACGAGAAAACTCGACTAAGTTACTACTAACCAAAACACCCCTCTCTCTCAAGTGTGGGCGCAAAATCAGACTTTTCCAGGGAAGACCCGAGCGACTTCTCCACATTTTTACGGACGGAGGCACCATTTATTCTTCCAAATCTGAAACCGCAGATAAACCAACTCAGACTATAAACGAGCTATCGCAATCTACAAACTACACGGCTGCTTTTCAACAGAAAAAAAAACTTACGCGAGAGTGAACATGTTGATTTTACTTCTACAAACGAAGAGTTATACGACAAACCTTTCTCCCCCCATGAACTACAGTGCGCCATAGGCCAGACACCTAAAACTTTACCATGCTCCTTTCCAACAGGAAAAAAATGCGTGAAAGTAAACGTATTGATTTGACTTCAACAAACGACGAATTTTACAGCAAACTTTTCTCTTGCCACGAACTACTATATGCTATAGATCAAACTCGTGAAAATTTACCCGGACGGACCGGGGTGCACTACAACATGATCATGAATATCCCTGCAGGCGCTCGTGAGCATTCATTAAAAGTGCTCAACATAATGTATTCAGACTCATTTTTCACTGATTAATGGCAAGAATCTGTAATCTCAATGCCCAAACTCGAAAACTCCATGGTAACCCGCGTAATTACTGCCTCATTCCCCCTACCAGCGTCGTCATTAAGGTGATGGAAATAATAATAAACTCACGCCGTGTTAACTAGCTTTGAATGCATGCAGGTCTCAACAACATCCAGTGCGGCGGCCGTAAGTGCCACTCCACGACAGACCACCATGTACGACTAGGATCAGACATTAGACGGGCTTCGTCCGTAGGAAACATGTGGCTTCCATCTTATTCAACGCTGAAAAGCATGTGACACTACCTGGAAATACGGTATCATGAAATGGGCTTCTCAAAGGGAAGCGTCCTAAGTGTAGCCTTTTTTATCCTCAAAAACGACTTGCTAGCTGAAATTTAGCTTGGCGCAGAGGCGATATCGTAACCAATGAGTGACCAGTGAGTTCGAAAACACCATAGCATACTGTTCTTCGCGTCTAAGCTTCAAAGCGTACAAGTTTCCAGGGTATAGAAACTTTTTTTTGCTGTGTCAAACTAAGAGCCGGACACCGCTCTAAGCCGAATATCGCTCCGAGACCGAATATCGTCTCGTAAGGGTTAAAGTTTTCAACTAAATTGGAAAAATCGACTATCATCTCTTAAGAACGAGAGCAATAAGGCACCTCAGGCACCTCACAGGCTCACCCGCCTTCCCGCGGTGTCCTCGTTATCCCCCAATATTCATTTGTCCCTTTGTGTAAATACGTTTTGAGTTAGAAAATCCCTCCACCATACCCCCCTTTCAGTTTGTAGCTACATCCCCCTCTTGATGCACAAAGAGGTGAGCCCCCCACTGCAATTAATTTCAAGTGTACATTTAGAGATAAAGTTACTGTATATATTCGGATATACAACCGAAATAAATGTAAAGAGGGCCCCACCTTCATTACCCAGAACCCCGGGTGGAAGCCGGGGATCAAACAATGGGCAGGACCATGCCCTATCGGAGAGGGGCTGACGGCCCCTCCAGAGCGTCGCACTCAAACAAGTCTGCAAGGAAGAAAGAAGAGCCCTCCAGAAGTTCCTCATTGACAGGGGACCTGACTCAGGTCGTAGTCGACGGCACAAATGAACGCTTCTCGAAGCTGGACGCGGATATAATCGGAATGCAGGGTACCCTAGGCAAGAAATGCAAAATGATAGGCCTTCCCGAGCTGGAGACTGAGGACAGCTCGGCGCCCTCAAGTGAAGTCGTCGAACGCCTCACTAAACTCGAGAACCTTTGAGCAACTATGAAAACCCGACTGGATGAGCTGATGAAGAAGATTGAGACCAGGAAGCCCGTAACCTGTTCGTGTGCTTCCGCCTCTGACCTCTCCGATTATCGCTCTCCTCCCAGCCAAAACTCGTAACGCCCGAACAGCAAAAAACACAGAGAGGAGACAATACACACGATTTGATGACCACAACCTATTCAACAACGGCCCTAACTTCTCCGAAAACTTGAAAATGACATTTGATGTCAATGACAGACCGGATATTTGCCCATATAAACTACGTTAAGAACTGGGCTCCATGACTGTCCGTCCAATTTTCAATATCACCGCCAGCGGTGACGACAGCTCCACCATTAAAAAAGAGACACAAAACTTCAAAGTGACACTATACTCTCCACAAACAGAATGAGCAAAAAACCTTGCAAAACCATACCACACCCAACTTTTTCCACGAGTTCAGGCCTGATTTACATAAAGGGTCTCCCGAGTGATGAAGCCGACGAATTCGTCACCAGACTCGTCCAATACGAGGAATGTATAGTTGAAGCGAAAAGCGCACCAAAAATCAAACCAACAAGAAACACCACCACGGCCCTTCTGCTTGAATGTATTTGCCACACCCCACCTAACTACATAGACATACCTTTCTTTGACGCCAAAACCATGGATACACCCTTCCGAAAGACGTCCGATGCGATGCAATAAATGCCAGAAATACGGACACACGAGCTAAAATTGTAACGGTGAAGAAAGATGCTCACACTGCTCCCAGGACGTCCACGATAAGCAAGACGATCCTTTATCGTGCCCATCCGAAGAACCAAACTGCTTTTACTGCAAAATTAACGGCCACCCTATGGGACACGAAGACTGCCCCCAGGACAAAGACCGAGAAAGAGATCCTGCAAGACCAAACTGAGCCCAAAGTCGGGCGACGAGAGGCTGCAGCTGCGATTCGCTCCCTCCAGGCTGACCCTCTCACCCAGGAAAGAAGATCAGCATCATTCCCTACCCACTTCCTCATACCGTTTGTAAACAGCGGTGTAAAAAAAGTTGTTTCTCAATGAACCCATTCACCATAATGAACTCGCTCTCCAAACAACTGGGAGGACTGCACAGCCCGTCAACCTGAATGCTACCACTGATCATTCCTCCATGAAGCAGGTGACCGCAACTGCCCAAAGCAGATGGACCAAAAAGCAATGACAATCATACAAAATGAGCGCAGAGTCACACGGAAGCAAGCCATCCAAATCTTTTACGACGAAAACCCAAACTGCCGTAATTTAAATTACGCCAAAGCAGTTAAATCCACAACTAAGTCTACCCCATCAGACAATACTCGCGTACATTTAACACAAACTACTACCATGACCCCAAATTCCCACAACCAACCCAGCGACCGCCCTCGTAATAGAGGCGGGCGCCCCAAGCAATGAATCCACCATTGCCCAGGAAAGCACTGCTATGGATGCTGCCTCGGTCTACTACAAAGAGAGGTCCAAGAACCCGAAAATCAAAAGGCCAAGAGACGATGATTCCTCCGACGACGACCGCGGGATACGTGACACCCTCTCGCCACGAAGCAAAAGGATTAGCAGCGCCCCAAAAACCACAGCTCGCCTTGATCAGAGCGTTGAACAACTTCTGATCGTTTCAACTGCAACCGCACCCAGCGAAAACAAAGGGAGGTATTCAACCCTCAGCTAACATGCCCAACACCAGAACATCTCACAAGTGAAAGCGACCATCACCTGCGCGAGGACGTCATGAAAATCTTCAACGAAGAACTGATACCCCAAACCAATGATCTACCATGCATCGCACTCTACTCAAATATCGCAACATCTACTACTCAGCCCATCATAATGTTTGGAAAACCCTCCATAGAAGAGAAACGCGCTCGCTCAAGAAGCAAACACAACGATCGTACTCCATCGTCCTCCTCCTTCCACATGAGCACTCACAGCCGAGAACGCAGTGAGTCTAGGAGATCATGTTCTACAGAAAGCGGACGCTCATGCGAACGCTCTCTATCCAAAACACCTGCGCCTCATAAACAAGAACACCACGAAAGTTCCTACAAACCACGCGACCGCTTTAGACCATCAAATCTGGGCGTGAAACGAATCCGAAATGAGCAACACAATACTTTAGTAGAATTGCCAGGGACTTGAAAGCAAGAAAGACGAATTATTATCGCTAATCTCCACCCATTAACCTTTGGTGGTAGGCGTCCAGGAGATCAAACCCCTCGACACAGCCACCTTCTCTATCCCTCAATATGTCATACACCGTCGCGAAGGTCACACTAATGTGACTGCACACGGCGGAGTGGCACTTATGATCCATCAAAACATACCTCATCACCTCCTCCCTCTGAGATCAGAACTCCAAGCTGTCGCAGTGAAGATATGTATCTCAAGACCAATTACAGTGGTATCTATCTACTCGTCACGAAACCACGACCAATCTGCTTAACCAACTGCATCAGTCCGTACTTCTCCTTGGAGACTTCAACAGCTACCACGAAGTGTGGGGATGCGTAAGAACAGACCCCAGAGAAGTGATAATGGGCAACACCATAGACACTCACAACCTGGTCCTTCTCAACGACGAACAACCCACTCGGATCACCCTCGAAAGTGAAACCGCCGTCGACGTATCAATCTGTTTCCCTACTTTAGCTCCCCAACTCATTTGGGGAGTCCTGTCTTCAATACATGACAGTGGTCACAACCCAGTGATCATATCGCTCCTCACTAACCGACCAAACAATCCTGACGCACAAGAACTTCGATTCAACTACCAGAAAGCCAGATGGGAGGAATACTCGACTCATGTCGCATGAGACGATGTGGAGGGCCTTCCCGAAAACATTTCAGAGCACGACCTTATCAAACATCTATATGAAAAAATCCAAAGTGCAGCTACCGCATACATTCCCTAATATTTATCACCAACCTTTTTCCCAAAACCTTGGTGGTGTCCGGAGGTACAAGAAGCAAAGGATCGGCGTGACAGGATGTGCGAGGCCTTCCGCCGCGCACGTTCCCCCAGGAACCGAGTAGCCTGAAAAGGAAAACTGACGTGTTTCGCAAACTTAGCGTGGAGAAGAAGCGAGAAAGCTGGACCCAATTAGTTAATACAATCAATCGAAATACCCCTCTTTCCACCCCCTTTCCAAGTGTGGAGAAAAATCAGACGTCCCCAAGGTCGCCCTGAGCGACCTATCCACATACTGTCGGACGGAGACACGGTCTATTCTTCATACGCGGACATCGCGGACAAACTAGCTCAGACTTTCAGCCAAATATCACAATCAACAAATTATACGGCTTCTTTCCAACCGTAAAAGATCCTAAGAGAAAGTGAGCATATCGACTTCACTTCCACAAGTGAAGAATTCTACAACAAACTTTTCTCCATCCATGAACTACAATATGCAGATGACCACACTCGTGAAACCTCACCCGGGCCGGACTGAGTGCACATCAGCATGATAGAACACCTTCCTGACAACGCTCTCCAGCACCTACTAATTGTGTTCAAAACGTTGTATTCAAATTCATTCTTTCCCAACCAAGGGCAGGAATCCGTAATTATCCCATTACCCAAACCCGCAAAATGTTGCAGCGACCCACATAACTATCGTCTCATTGCCCTTATTCGCTTCATATGTCAGACTATGGAATGAATGATCCTCTCACGCCTAGTCGACAACCTTGAAATGCATGCAGGCCTTAGCAACATCCAGTGCGGTGGCCGTACGGACCCCCTCGTACGATTAGAATCTGATATTAGACAGGCCTTCGTCCGAAGAGAACATGTGGTTTCCATATTTTTCGACGTTGAAAAAGCAGACGACACTACGTGGAAATACGGGATCATGGAGGATCTCCACCGTAAAGGTTTGCGAGGTCGGCTAACACTTTTCATCCACCAATTTTTACTAAATTGCACCTTCAGCGTCAAGGTTGGTGACACTCATTCTGCGTCATATACGCAAGAAATGGGCGTCCCTCAGGAAAACATCCTCAGTGGCACTTTTCTTATCCTCAAAATCGATCAGTTGGCCGACATTATTCCTCGAGACGGAAGACTGCTCTCATCAATTTACGTGGACGACCTAAAAATATGCTACAGACACCCCAGCTTCATAACAGTTCAACATGAGCTCCAGAAGTGCCTAAACCTAGTAGAGAACTGGGCTTCCCTAAACGGATTCCGATTCTTGACCTTTAAAACTAAAAGCATGCACTTTACCCATGTGCCCGGCCTACAACTGAAGCCAGCCCTAACGCTGCACAACATATCTTTAGCATACAAAGAAACGATCAAATTCATGGGTACTATGTGGGACCCTAAACTCACGTGGCGACCCCACATCGCAGCCCTGGCGACTCGTTACAAAAGGTCGACAGGTTTTATCCAATCGATAACATCCCTGAAGTTCGGTGCCGACATGGACGCCGGAATGACGCTGTTCAGAGCAATAATACGATCGCGCATGAACTACGGAGCCGTTGTCTACGGATCTGCAGTCAAAAATACTCCCGACCCTCTCTCGACCATCGCAAACAATGCTATTCGTATTACAACCGGCGCGTTCCGCTCCACCCCATTCGAATCCCTTAACATCCTCGCCAACGAACTTCCACTTCCGCTCCAGCTAGACAAACTTTTACTACAATACTATTTTAAGACTAGAAGTATTATCAACAACCCAGCAATCAGCCACATCACTAATATATCCGATAAGCCCCTTTTTGCGGCTAAAAAAAAATATATGCCCACCGTTTTCTCTACGTGTGGACAACCTGCTGACCTCGCTAAACATCAATCGTGAAGCTATAAAGCCTCCATTTTCCTACCGAATCCTGCAGATTAACACGTCAACATGGATGATCAACCCACCACCGGTCAACCGAGACCAGCAGATGTACCTTAAAGCAACTACTCCAACCAACGCGTGTCGGCAGGAATTCTTTAGACTACTCGCTAAACTGGCGTCTACGCATCAAGAACAATTTATCACCATACATTACCGAGACTAGTTCCCAATCATCATAACTCTCGTATAACATCTCGATGAAACGACTTGTGGAAGCAGTGTGAACAAAAGATGCGTGCTGTTAAACCCTCTGTAGGAGGACGGGAAACCAAGTTTTTGATCAGAAGAGACAAAGTGTTCATGAACCGCTTGTGCACAGGACACACCTGGATAACTCACAACCGCCTAATGGATGTAGACATGGAACGGGACGGGCCACCATGCCCCTGCTGCCACCAGGTGACAATCAGTGTGAAATGTCTAGTTAAGAATGGTTTTTTTCGAATTGTTTTTGACAAATATTTCTACCTACTGACCTAAACTACCGGAAAAAGCTAATCACTTTCGGAAAACACACCGGACTATATGAAGCGGAGTAAAACCAGCTACGCGTAAATCCTACTCGTTCCTGAACGCACCAGCGTGCATGTACTTCTTAATTGAGTGTGAACTTGATCAAACCGTTACAATATCATTTTTTCCGCACACGAAGGTGTGCAAACCTTCCAAAAACCGACAGAACTTGTTGTTGTTGATCAACCTCAACTTTCCCTGCGATGGAGGAGCCATGGCCAGAGCACAGCCCGAAGCCCGGGAGCCCACGTGCGTGTTGGGAGTGCTACAACAGCTGATAGGCCTTATATTAGGCCTGCACCCCTTGTGAAGCATATGCTGTCGCGCGGGCGCTCCCATAGATCACGCACTGACTTGATGTTATGATGGAGCCTGCCGGGTGCGATGGTTGTGCACGACGTCATGCCGTGCTCGACCGGATCGGGTGAACTCCGGCACCGCATGTAGAGATCGAAAGGAACATTTCACAGTCGATGCTGGTATGACAGTAGGGCAATGGGGTTACCCGCACCGCAGCCTTGACAAGGGAGCCCTGGCACCCCTGGGCAACCCCAACTCTTCTACGCTCACCCCAGGCTGGTGGCTCTGCAAGATCATGTTGACTCAGTGTTCATCTAATGCAAGAGCTGTAAAGTGTATGTGTATTTGTTTGTGTGCATGAGCCTATTATCTGTAGGTTCAGAAATGGCCGCATAAAGAGAACCTAAGTGTGTTGCCGGGGTGTTATGTAGGTGTCGGTTGGTAGAACGAGGGTTCAGTAGGTTGGGGCAAGGGTGTGCCAGGTTAGCATTCTTGTTGAAGAATTTGGATTCTCTCGTATCAAGATGATGCTTGAGAGGGAGGACCTTGATTTCTTCTTGCAAGTGCGGAATGGTTGTGGTTTGTGTATAGCCCGCTGCGATGCGCAAGGCCGTGTACTGTATCCTTTATAGGGAATTTACAGAGGACCAAGCGGTGTTTGCGTTGGAGATTACAGGCCTGATGAAGTGTTTGTACTGAGTGTTGAACCTGGCAGCCCAGCGTTCGCACTACAATTATTTCCGCACATGCGCACTATCGCCACTTCACTTCATATAACTTTAATAGAAGGTACTATAACTTTAATAGAATCACCAACAAGGCTCGCATTAACACGTATGGACTTGATACCATCGAAAACATCTTCAAAAATATCGGCGTTGGACTTGTCAACGAAAATAAGTCAAAAAACGAGAACGATATCATACCAACAACTCCGCCAGCAGTGCCCGACGAAATGACACAGCGACCCCCGCCCGTTCCAACACGGGATACACAACAAATACAAGTGCCCATCAAAACACCTCCACAGGTCCTAGCACAAAAGTTCCTGCTATCAATCCAGCCCGAGTTAGAGGCAGTAGTCGCAGCTTCGCAAGTACAACCCACGAAAACGATAGTCTCAGCTCCGACACAAGACCTCAGAGTAGAAGCAAAATAAGTCAAGCAAATCAAGTCAATGTGACTAACGGTACTCTCAAATGTTACTACGTGAACGCTAGAAGTCTCAGAGACAAAATCGAAGAACTAGGTATCCTTGCAATGAATGAAAGTA
>SDVV010002688.1:0-22525 GCA_016164225.1 Gammarus roeselii
ATGTATATATATCACCATGCCAGTCAAATTGTAGAAATTGATCGGCTATCAAATAAGCAAGGGCTTGATTATATCGAGTGATATGTCAACTGGAGCAGCTATCACAGCGTAAATGTATTCGTTCCTAAAAAAAATCCCTGTTAAAGGGGCTCTTCATGCGAATATTTCGGCTAATTATATTGTGAAATAATTTTCATTTACTATAATATAAAAACTTCTAACTTTTGAAGAACTTCATTTACAACAAATGCGTTTTTAGTTTCCCGGAGGCATCAGCTGGTGGATCTACACAACCATTTTAACAACTCAACTGCGAACTATAAACCGTCACGCGAAGCTCAACGAGCTTAGCTTTACTTAGTGCCCACTTAGGATAAAATCTTTTGTGTTGGATTTAAATCGGTGCAATCATCTCCTTAAAGACTGAGAGCCTTTTTTCAAATCGTTAGGCCATAGCTGCATGAGGTCGTCTATCACCAGAATATACTTGCCACACACACCTTGAGAAGGTGCCTTCCATTAGATGCATATCGGTTACCGTTATACTTGTAGAGCGTTAGTCTCGTCAATAATGCAGTTTACATGCGCTGTCCTGCACACACTGAACTTCTTCTTTTGCATGTTCTGCTTGATGTTGTATCACCTACTTTATATTTAATTATCTTAAGCATCATACGAGGCGGGGTCGTCTGAAGTTTGAGTCTCTTGGTCTTCATGAAGTGCGAGAGTCGACTAAAGCGTTATTAGCTGGCAATGACGATGCGTACGTTGCAAAATTTGGCATTGCACATTTATTTAAGCCCGCACCCGCATCTTCACCGATCAGTCGCAGGCAAGAAAGAATGTATGATCTAGTCTCCTCTTGTGTCTCAAGTCACTGAATATTAATTATTTCATCTAATTGGTGCGTATTGTTCTGGATGTGTAACATTGATTTTAAATAATTGAATTAAGGAAAAGTAGATAACTCGCACACAAAAAAAAATGTAACGTATGGCGTATTTGGATCAAAATAGTGTTCTACTACATTAGTGGGAGGTTATTTGTTTGTTTGCTACAAATACTTTTTGCCATTATCGTGTTACAACGGTAACAAAAAATATTGAGGTTATCCAAACTTTCTAGTTCAATGCAATTTCTGAGTTTGTTCGGGCTCCTCGCATCAGGAGGCAGGCTGTCACAGAAATAGCTCGAACTTTCCATGTTTCGATTGCAGAGGGATGATTGAACTAATGGAAAGATATTTCGGAAATAAAATTGCTAAGTAATACTTAGTATGAATGCTTTCCCAAAAGTTGAAATAACTTTTGACTGTGGTGCAGGTGACAGTAACTAATTTGTAAAAATATATTCGTCAATCCAGGCTGCTCCAGTTTTGTATGACTATACGAGGGAAGTGGAATATTTTGAATTGCTGCAACAAATCAGACTTGTACATCAGATGGAAATTATGCTTTATAAATATCAATGAACTCAAATGAAATTCGAACTAGTTTTTCTCAATCTGTCTTGTGACATTTTACTCAAAATATTATCTGAAAACAATTTATCCTAATCTATAAAACCCGAAATAAACTGAAACAATGTTACGCGTCGATCGCATGTTGGATCATTATCATCCGATGGAGACACTTTGGCCCATCATTGCCGACGTATATCAATTCGCGTAAGATAATACTCTCTGGAGCGAGTCTTTACTGCCCCTTTGATAAAATGATGGCATTCAGTACCTTCTTGCATCGAATCCTTTTAAGGGCAGCCATGCAAATATGGGTAGTGAATGAACTGGTCCTTGACAGCCAAATCACTCCGGGTCAGGTAGCCTCAAACCTACAACCATCAGCTACCACTGGAAGCCTATTGTGAGGAGAGGATGACACGGGTGTAGTTTGTCGACCTTCCATCACAATTATCTTAGACTGGAAGCTGAAGGCTTCAAGTTCGAGGCAATCTGACCCAGAGTAAGAGAATCCGGCAGGCATCTAAATGCTGTAGGATCGGTCCATGAAGCCGCATGTGAAAATCAAGGCTAACCACGTAAGCGGGGAGGGGAAGTTGCAATCGATTGTTGAAATACAGAAAGAGTTGGATATTCTCTTTTTTTAATGTCACTTTCAACAATTAAGGTACGCAATTGAACCACAAAATTTTAATAATTTATTGATGTCAAACCAATATAACTAAAAATTTGTTAGAACAAATCCATCAATGATCCCATGCAAGCCCATGAAAAAACAAAGACGCAAAACTCCTCCACCTAGTGCGCAACCTCAGCAAAATTTCAATGAATACATCAACACAAACAACAGTTCCGGAGGCCACGGTATAGTCGACGATCTAGTAGAGACCGTAGAAATTTAAGGTGGATGTTCATCGGTTGGCCAACCATAATTCCTCTTAATTTGCAGTTTTATGATCCATGATCATAAGCAGGATGATAGCAATCTACGAGCGACTATGCTCCAAATGAAAGTTGCAACAAATCAATCATTTCAATGATGAACAGTGTAACACCATTCAATATGATTAATTAATTCTAAAAATACGCTATCAGTAGTCTTGTTGGTCGCCGGTCACCTCCCCCCTTCACCCAGCAACCATTGCCTCATATCCGCTGAGTTTGCCGCTTTTGATCTTGTTATCGATGCCGGTCACTCCCACCTTCCTCCCTTTCCCTCTCTGCGGCATAATTTCCGCCTCTCCACCTCATTTGCAGCCCCTGATCATGTCGGTCGCTCCTTACAATACAGTAGATGAAGGGTGTGTGTTCGCGGGTACCTGGTCCCGACTGAGACATTCTGCCCAGCCTTTCAATTGTGTAAGTATAGCCCTAAACTGTCGTTAGTCAAAAAGACTTCCGTCCCAAGCTGGGGTAGTCATTTTGACAAGTCGGTTGTTTGACTAAGGAAGTTGACACGCGCGTTATGCTATTGCTTCAAAAAAGCTCGGTTTCACCAATTCCTTTGCCCGCTCTGCTCCCCTTTGCTGCCTATCCGCCTAATTTCCAGATGGTGATTTTGATATAGTCCTCCCG
Source organism: Gammarus roeselii (assembly GCA_016164225.1). Classification (NCBI taxonomy): domain Eukaryota; kingdom Metazoa; phylum Arthropoda; class Malacostraca; order Amphipoda; family Gammaridae; genus Gammarus; species Gammarus roeselii. The sequence continues at coordinate 3,035 of SDVV010002688.1, forward strand.
CCCCATCTCTTATTCCATTTGCCGTCACTGATCTTCCTATGGTTACCGGTCACGCTTACCCTTCCTCGCTCTGCACCCTATGGCAATCTCTCTGCCCAAATTTTTCACCCCTGATCATGTTTGGTCGCCAGTCGTTTTTTTCCCTCCTCCGCCCTGCACCCCATTGCCACCTCTGCCCAATTTGCCGCCCCTGAACATGTCACTGTCGCCAGTCCCTCCCTCCTCTCCCGCTATGCACCTTATTGCCACCTCTCTGCACATTTTGAGACTGCTCTTGTTTTGGTCGCCGGCCACTCCCTAAAATTGATGGCGCCGCCAATTGAGATCAACCGCGCCGGTTGCAGCCTCCATAGAACTGATCAAGGGAGATAACAGGATTTGGTGTGGAAACCTGTTGGCTCAGCTTCGTTCGGGAGACAAAATTTGTTCCGCACGGGTGCTCGAATTGCGGTTCAGTATGCGATAAAGAAACCATAGGCTATAAACACTGGCAAGCACGGTCTGCAGGGCAGATGAGTGGCCAGAATGCGACGTTGGCCGAACAGAATTAAACACACTGTTTGAACGAATGATATGCGGCGAGAGTGTGACGATGGCCGATACTGATTAACAGACACGGTCCAAAAGCAGTCAAAAGCAGCCCAGCATTTTTTTTTAAATAACAAAGCTGGATTTTTAAAACGTCTGACCTAGTGAAATTCGTTTATCAAGTTGGAACTTGCATCACGAAGAGTATATTGTTCGAGGGGCCTCCTTGCTAAACATCACCCCCCCCCATCTCTTATTCCATCATCAAAATGTCATGCAAAAAAAAGTCATTTTATCAATACCGATTTATTAAGGGAAGAAAAATAATTTTACAAGTAAAATGACAACCTTGATCGTCAAATAAGTGTATTCGTTTTCACACAGAAAATAGTTATTCGTGTCGGGCTAGCCGCGTGTCTGTCTTTGACAAACTCGTTCCGCCGTTCCAGAACGGGCCAGCAAAAAATGTTTGATATTGAAACCTTCCCGGCCACATGAGGGCTAACATTGCCCGGCTTCCGTCCAATAGAGAGGAGATGAAAGAACAATGGATAGAAGTCAGCATTCCAGGAGTGGGCGGGACCTGGACTGATGCAGATCGCTCATTGCTTGGCCGTTGCCGGGTGAGGGAGACGATGGACCAATCAGAGCGCGAGATTGTTTTTTCATGTCGTTATGTCGAGAGCATTATATTAAATGCATGCAGAATCAGCACATGCGGAATTGTCACTCTGAAATGAAATTTTAAAATTACATTTGTTATGATATCAGCAATGCCAATGACTTATTGTCTAAAATAATTTGTGACACTATTAAAAAAAATAGGTATAACTTATTAAATCAAATTGTGAGGTTATGGATATCGCTGCTGAAGCAGAAGCGACTCGTTAACGAATGCCACGTAGCCTCTGTTGTTGCTTGTTGTAAGTTTTAGCCTCGTCAAATACTTGTCTATCTTGTAATCAGTGTCAGCCTAACCCAACCCCTCCTCCCCAAAGTAGAGGGATTTTTTTAATAGAATTAAGAGATTATTTGAAACCGCGTTTTCCCATGACTAGCCTCATCAAATGAACAATTATATTACAGAAACATTATGCATAATATTATGTACGGATGTATATCGATTATACACATTTTGCTTTTCTTTCGACGCGCGAAGAAAAAATCTGCATTGATGAATCTCTTCTTATATGTACAGAACCAAAAGAAAGTTCGTTTACTGTTAGCCTGAAACACAGAAATACAGAATATGTTACCACTGAAATAAACTTGATGTCGAATTTCCAGCCTTGTTTTCATATCAGGGCCAATATTCCTTGGATTCCCAAAATATAGTTTTTCAGCAGGTTTAATCGAATGACTGCGAAAAATGTCAAGTTAAAAATTTTGCGATTCGATCATAGCCAAATATTTTTTTCGGAACTGCGCATAATGCAAGTGCAAGCTTCCATTTGATGTCATTTAGTGATTGTCAGGTCTATTTCCTTCTTCATCTTATCATAGTTTGGCGTCGGACAGGGTAATTTCTCTGGTGCCCGAGCGGGGACCGATGCCGCATGCAAGACCAGTCAATCAAAGTCACAATCTCGTGAACCATTCATCGCCGCTGGGAAGTTCGGCGATGAAATCGATTTCTTGTATTCTCTTATCGGTTATTTTGAGATGACTAAGAGGTCAGGCAGTGCAGCAGATAAAGGCAAAAACATTAGGTATTCCATCACACTGGAACCGATTGTTAGTCTCTGCCCGGCTTTAGTCAAGAAGTCGAACCTGTAAATAGTTATTGACGGAAGAAAGAGGCCAGTGCCTAAATTTTCTGACCTTACTCGTTTTTGAAATTGGTTTTACGCAATGCATTGTTTGAAGCAAGGAAAAATACTGCGCTTTGTCTTTGACAATAACTAGTTTGTTGGTTCGAAAATTGCTGAATGCTTACTTACGCAATGCAATTGATTTTTTCCCCTCCAATCCATGAGCATCTTTTGCATTAGGAACATTTTGCAACTGTACCATAAGGAGATAATCGTCTTTTAATTTTTTCATTGCAATTAAAATTTAGTAAGCAAGAGGTGAAGTGTTCTATATTCCGTTGCCGGGTAGTGATCATAATCAGGCGCAATAAAAAGAATTAAAACGCAAAACCTGAAAATATAAAAGGTAAATATAATTTTTACAGTTTCACTAGTCACTACTTCCAAAGCAATCGACAAGTACTTTCCCTTATACGGTTATGAGCAATATTATAAGGGATCAGCAATACTTATTTAGCACTCGGATATCAAAGGTAACTAATAATGCGCAAAGAAAAAAAAATTAAGACAAGGCTAGCTAAAGGTCACACATCATAAAATTACTTAGGAGGAGGTAAACTTTTATTGAGGTGGTGAGTTATTCAAAATGTCAGGATTAGATGCTAATATAATATATTTAGTGGTTCTGTCAATGGAACATACTCCGCCCATAAGATTGAAATTTGGAAGATGCTGTATTAATAATGATTTTTCGTTTTTCGTAAACCAATTCATTTGGGCCTTTTTCAACATTTATTTTCTTGTCATCCACAATATTTTAGGCGGTCAGTGATATACTTCTTGTTTATGAGAGCACTTAGGAATTGCGATCGTGTTTTTTCTGAAGGATGATTGGTCATACATTAGGAATTCCTTGAAAAAAATGGCACATCCTAGCAATTTCATAGAACGGGCACTTCCTGATGCCACACGAAAAATTTACACTTTTTGTGCCCCACAATCTCTTGATGACCATATGAAAATTTTGTCCAACCATATGAAAACTATGTCCGACCATATGAAAACTACGTCCGACCATATGAAAACTATGCCCGACCATATGAAACCTATGTCCTTATCTTGTAACAAAGTTTGTTGAGAACTCATAGAGCCCATCCCTAATTCTCATGATGTTAGAGTTTCATATAAGAATTGTAACTCGGATAATAAGTCGGGTGTTTATGCCGTCCCTTGTTCCGAATGTCCAGAATATTGTATCGGTGAGACTGGTCGGACTCTTGCAACGAGGCTTAAAGAACATAAAAGCTATGCCCGTTACGCTAAACAAGGCATTGTAATTTGTAATCATGTTCATTCTCAGCATCACAATATTAATGCGTCTAAAATAGTTTATCTTTCAAATGACGTGAATATAGGTCGAATAATTGGATCACCATCCATACAACATCTTCAAGATTTAAATTTTATGGGCGGAGTATTTTCCATTGACAGAGCCACTGAAAATTTTATATTAGCATCCAATCCTGACCTCCTGAATAACTTGCCTTTTCCATAGTTGTTTACCTCCTCCTAAGTAATTTCTTAATGTGTGACCTTAGCTCGCCGTGTCTCGATTGGTTCCTTGCGTTGTTGCCTCGCATTATTAGTTACTTTTGATCTCGTAGTGTTAAATAAGCATTGCTGATACATTATAATGTTGTTCATTACAGGACGCGTGGAATTTCTTGTCGATTGCTTTGGAACCAGTGGCTCGTTTGTTTCTCTGCTGTTTAAATTCTAAGTGAATCTATAAAATTTAATTTGAACTTTTATCCTTTCAGAATTCGTCTTTTTAGGTATTTTTATTGTGCCTGATAGGGATCACAGTCCGTGATCGAAATATAGCACACTTTTACTCATGTCAATTACATTTTATATGCAATGAAAATTTATGAGCGCCGTATTTCCCTATTATTCTCCCGCTCGTGATTGAGCGCTCTGCCTCCTATACATGTACCATGACTCTCTTAGCCCCGTCTCTGCATCCTATATATGTACCATGACTCTCTTAGACCCGTCTCTGCCTCCTATATCTGTACCAGGACTCTCTTAGACCCGTCTCTGCCTCCTATATATGTACCATGACTCTCTTAGGCCCGTCTCTATCAACTAGCCGGGTGAACTTTCCAATGAAGGCTTCCTAAACGTTCCCATATTGCCTTGAAAAGCTGTGCGCACAGGATTATTTAGGTACCATTATTATCACACGCTCTCACAGCTGCTGAACTTCATAACTTTGTATCACTTCATCTCCTCCTGCTCACTTTTTCCATCCTTGTACATGTGCTTCACTTATACCAGAGAAGAGTTTTGTGATCTGATTGGACATCAACAAACTTGTACGTTTTTCCTCCGCATTTCGTTGATCAAATTCAGTGGAATACTTTTCTGGACTTTGATTTGAATGTCGATGACCCTGCAGTTTAAGGAGTTGGACAGTGCGGACCGGGGGCGATAATCATTGAAAAAACTTATCCGTGCTCGATTTAATAGATACGGAATTCACGCAACACTATCCGATACTCTGAATTCATTGTTAGTCCTACAATGTTCATTTTTTTAAATATCTTAGCGTAGACGTATTTCCTTCAAGTTATTTATTCGAAAAAATGAATAAACGTCAAGTTATTCTACATGTCTCCGTTCCCGACGAGGAGGGAAAATATTAACCCGTAATAGATTAATGGAAATACCATAGTTGATTGTATTTATCCCCACTTTACCCCTCGAAGAGTGATTTCAGAGGTGTGATGTGGCCATAAGTGGTCAATAGATAACAGAGCTAGTCTTCCCTCGGATAATTGAAATTAAAACTGACTGCACCTAACATTTAATACAATTTCCCTGTTCGTTTCGTTCAGCTCTTGGTATTGCTTAATATTCCAGAAGCCCTGTCAGGGAATGAGGCGCTGGAGATCATAGAGGTCAAGTTTTAGTCGTGTCCATTCAAAGAATATCTCAGGAGGAAATTGTTGTCGTTATTTAAAGCCGGATTTGTTTATATATACTTCATTTGAATCAAATCAAACCGGTATTCTGCCTGCGTAACGTTCTGACAAGCTGACACCTGCGAGATTGAGCTGAAAAGAGGTAATGCTCGGACTAACTTTGCTTGAAAGGTTAACATAATTAAAAAATATTGTCGTGCTTCGGTTTAAAAAATGACACGATTTTATTTACAAATTTTGCTAACCTCTTCAGCCTCTCTTTGTTTTTATGATTAGACATACAGCCTTCCCCCCCCCCCTCTTTTCCCTTAAGTTGGAAGGTGGGAAAGGTAGCCACGGAAGGTGGAGGCTCCCAATCTGCCCGTCACTAGATCGCCGCCGTGTTCTTGCCGATGCTCGAACTCACAAGACGAAGCACTAAGGAATCATTCAGCTCCAGTGGCCGAGTGTTTTTCTCCATCGTGTTCATATACAAGGCAAATGAATTTCATGCTGAAAATATAATTTCTTCTGTATTTCATGATGAAGTTTGGTTGTACACTGTATGCATGGGATTGCAAATGTCAATAAGAGTCATAACTTATATCAATCATACATCGCAGTTGAAACTTTTAGCTAAATCTGCAAAGTTGTAAACATCTCACTAAAATGGACAGAAAGTGCAATGCTAGGGTAAGAATGCTGCACTAATAGATGTGCAGAAGGAGTAGTGCTGGGGTAAGAATGCTGCAATAATAGATGTGCAGAAGTAGCAGTGCTGGGGTAGGAATGCTGCACTAATAGATGTGCAGAAGAAGCAGTGCTGGGATAAGAATGTTGCACTAATAGATGTGCAGAAGGAGCAGTGCTGGGGTAAGAATGCTGCACTAATAGATGTGCAGAAGGAGCAGTGCTGGGGTAAGAATGCAGCACTAATAGATGTGCAGAAGGAGCAGTGCTGAGATAAGAATGCTGCACTAATAGATGTGCAGAAGAAACAGTGCTGGGGTAGGAATGCTGCACTAATAGATGAGCAGAAAGAGCAGTGCTGGGGTAAGAATGCTGCATTAATAGATGTGCAGAAGGAGCATTGCTGGGGTAAGAATGCTGCACTAATAGATGTGCAGAAGGAGCAGTGCTGGGCAAGAAAGCTACACTAATAGATAATTGTAGTCCAAAATCTCCAGATACTTACCTCTCTCTTTTTTGTAGGGAGGGAGGGGGAAGGATAATAAGGATTTAAGGATTTTATGATTTCAAATCTATTTTGGTATAATGACATGTTGACAAAATAACAGAAACATCAGGATACCCTGATGATACGTACCATGTCTTCGTCAGCGTGAGCTGCTGTGAAGACAACATTTGCTGTTTAGATGTGTCTAAAATTAACTTATATTAAGGTTGAGGAGTAAGGACCAGCCGATGGACATTGTTGAAAGACATCCTGTATCCTCCCCTTCTTAATATGTCGTGACAGATGGAAGCGTCACACATTGTTGAAAGACATCCTGTATCCTCCCCTTCTTAATATGTCGTGACTGATGAGAGTGTCACACATTGGACCATTGATTTCAAGAAAAAATAAACAAAGTAGGTATGACCACCAACGTTTACTGTATCACAACTTTTTACTGTTTTGACTGACGTTTACTAAAAAAATAGAGTAGAAAATGGCCGACATGAGGTTGTCTATGGCATTACTCACACATTGATTGGCACACTATAGCACTTATTTGAAACTAACTGCATTGTTAGCATGCCATGTTAACATACTCACACGAAACAAAATATTCATAGGAGTCATAATCGATGGGTAGAATAAATTAACGGATTTTTACATGAACAAGACAAAAGGAAATTTGAGCATCTGAAGCGTTAAAAAAATAGAAAGGAGGTATCTATTAAATGAGACTGATAAACCATAAATACTTGACGCGGTAAATTGAAATAACGGATGTAAATTACAATTCTAGAATTCCTGCACGCACAAATTCAAACAGGTATAACTTTAGTTTATGTTTAAATGTAGCAATACTTCTACCTGTCCTTATATCTTTGGTAATCGAATTCCAGGTTTTAGCAGCTCTGTGTTATAAAAATAGTTGGGACTGTGTTAACGAGTTTCTCGGAATATGCAAATCCGCATTGCTGCGAAGATCTTACAAATGATTATTGCTAATGAAAAATCGTTATCAATGTAAGTTAAATGATTCAAAGCTTTGTAGACAAACACCACAGCGGGAAAGTTACTGATGTGACACAGTGGGAGAATATTCCATCGACAAAAGAGAGGCAACGCGTGGTCACGTCTGCTCGCATGTGATAGTATTATGATGACACGCTTTTGATTAAGAACGATAGGTCTTAGGTTCGTTTTGTTGGCAGAAGAATACACGGTCACACAATACGACAGAAAGGGATGAATAAGACTAGAGTTCAAACGACTTTTAACAGGAGTCTTAAAACAATTTATAATTTTGCAAAGGATGCCACACAATTTGGATAATTGCCGCCAACAAATAAGACGTGATCTTTTCAGTTAAGTCTCTGATCTACTATTACAACGATAAACTTTGTTTATGCTACAAATGCAACCGGTTGACCGTTCAATTCGACTGGTGAGTTGGGAATGGGGATTATCCACTTGGAAAATATCATGACCTGCGTCATGACGACTTTTGGCGTCAGCTTGTTGGATGTGAACAAGTTTGAAATGTGAAGCAATTGATTATTTATATCAGAAAAGTTGGGATGTATGGATAATCATACATTTCATAGTTTATTAACACTTTATTTTAATATTATAGTTTTTTATTTCGTAGGCTCTATTTTTTATTTGTGTCCTTTTTTCATGATGATAAATTTTGGATTGGTTATTTCATTACGTATCATTAGACGCCCGCATGGGCATAGGTTGACTATGCGATGTGTTAGTTAGTCTAGTCCAACCTAAGGTGGAAGAATTTGCACTCTCCCGGGCGTCTAATAAATGTCCGAACACAGCTAGGCGCCTTGATGACTAAATGTTGAAATAATGTTGACATTGATTTTTGAGTGTGAAAGTCTTCAATGTCTCTGTGCGTGGAGGGGACGAGGCAAGTCGAGGCAGGATGTGGCGAGTCGAGACGAGTCGACGGGGGAGGCGATGAGTCAAGACGAACCGAGGCTGGTAGAGACTAGGTGACCCGGGAAATGGAGGGTACTCGTGGGATCCGCGGGACTCAAGGGACCCAGTGGTTTCCGGAACCCGGGGGCTTGGAATACCAGGAGGATTTGGGGGGACTCACTTGGACCCTACTGGGGAACTTTGAAACACCCTTGAGACCCTTTTGGACCCCTTTGAGAAAATGTGATTTTATTTCTGAGGCCCCTCTGAACGCTGGGACTCCTGCTTTCCCCTCCCAACACTGTAAAACCAATACACAGAAAAATGTGTACGTGGGAAATTCTTGAATATAACAATTAGCTATTACAGTCCACGGATTACTGGCACATAAGGAGAGAGCCGCATCGAGGTTGGTCGAGAACGTCGAGATAAGTCGAGACTGGCGAAATGATTCGAAACAATCCGAGATGAGCTGAGACTAGGGGACTCAAGGGACCCGGGAAGTTCGGGGGATTTGGGTTACCCTCCGGGACTCATCAGGCTGTTTTGGGACCCGAGGGACCTTCGTTCCCTCCACCCCGTTCTCATCCTAAATTGCTTGTGAAGAAAAAAATCGTTATTAAGCTTCACAGAATTACTAGCTCAGCGGGGTAAAGCCGCTTCGAGGCTTGTCGAGCTACGTCGAGATCAGTCGAAACATGTTGGAAACGAAGGGACTCGGACCCGGGGAGCTCGCGGACCCGGACTACTTGGGTTACCCTCGGGGACCCGTCGGGCTCTTTTGGGACCTGAGGGACCTCTGCTACCCCGCCCTATCCCCTTGAACCATAAGTGTGATGTCTACAATCAGAACCGTTTTTACCCCATGATGGACCTGCACTTTCTTTTCTCTTCACGATCCACAATTTTGTCGTCTAAAATAATGCTAGTGCATTTGTGCGAGAGTTCCTGTTTGTGATTTCGTAAATACGTGTTTTTTTCAGTCCGTGCTCGCTCGCGCGTGCGTGGACTATATGTGGTTTCAGTGGTTGGCCTGGACCGCGTAGCTGTAAACCTTGCGATGCGTTATGGCTGGAGATGATCTGATCCGTGACAATTTCAACGACACTATATTTGCGCACTGGCGTGCATACATATTACTCCTGGAGTTCTAAGTGGTTTTAGACCGGAATTAGTTTTGTCTGAGGTCTTTATCTAACCAGAATAAATAAATTCGACTCTAACTGAACTAGTCCGCGTAGCTGTAAATATTGTACTGCGTTGCTGTCGGAGCTAACATTGTACGTGTAACCGTAATCCTTGGACCTGTATTGGCAATGCTACCTGTGCGCACTAGCGTGCGTACATATTACTCATTATGTTCAGAATGATTAAAAGTGGAGATCCGTTTCGTCTAACGCTTTTCTTGTGCACACCAGCGTGCGTCTGACACGACTGAAATTTGCAAATTGTTCTATGATTGACAACGTTGCTCTTCTCGCACAAAGAGGTGTGCGAGCCTACTGGAATCCATTATCGTAGAGCCTTACGCGGGAGCCTGTTTTGACTCGCGTTGAGGCTCCGGTGAAAATTTGGCTTGAATCAAATTAAAACTCATATTAGTAATGGTATCACTGAGTTTTTTTCTGGTCAAATAAAATAGTGTTTATGCATTGTGGAAATCTAATGATTTATCTCTTTAGCAGCTTAGAAATAGTCTGTTTGGAGGCAGGGCGGGTTCAACCAAGTTTATCCACTTTCCGACCATAGCCTGAAACATTTGCAAACGAGCCACAAATCCCAAATTTGTGATGAAATTCAATAGTTTTACGCCATTACATAGAAAATAAACACGCACAGCATTATAGGCTGATAGTATATCGAACTTTTTTTTAAAGTTTTTCTACTAAAGATGACTTGTCGCTTTATCACTGGACATTGCTACAGATAATCATAAAATTAAAAGGTTATAACAACAGCCTTTGTACACACGACACGTAATATAAAGCGTGTTTTCGTCCGTACCACCTGAATTATTCCACAAACACTAATGATGTGGGGTACTCCACCAGCTTGCGGCATTGGAAGGACAAAGTCGAGCTGGTTATTCCTCTGTTGTCGGACAGGGCCAAGCTATCCCTGCTGCCAGCGCCACTATCCAATGATAATGAAAAGACGAGACTTTCTTGTTCAAAGTACCGATGCAATGTCACGGCGTTTGACTCTGCTTGGAGTTTGAGAAAACATTCAACGCTGTCGTTTTGTCTGAATCAATTATGCGTGCCCGTGTCGAGAATTAATTTCGCTCTACACGACATAGTTCGTTAATTCGAGTAATTAAATAGAAGTTCAAATACGTTAATTCATTCTAAATAAAATTACAAAAGAAAATTGTACACTGAAGAGGTATAACCTGGGCTAAATTTGTGAGCTGTGTTTTGACGTCATTAAAGCATTGGGTATTTTTTTTTTTTTTTTTAGGTAAGAAACATACGCAGAATTCATCACATTATCACGTGAAGCATTTTTTTTACTGCTCTGTTGGCGACCATCGCCTCTGACGGCATATTTTCTGCTAACCGCCCAGGCTAAAGCTAAGCAATGTATATGAGTAAATGTAACATGATTTGCTGTGGAAGATGTGCGGTCAGTGAGGTGATTTAATTTTGCGCCTAGTCAAAATGAGTAGAGCCTCTTCTCTCCTAAAACATGGTCTGCTGCTCTAATATCTGGTGAACGGCAGGAGCAGCTTCCCGTAGTGTCTTACTTGAATGGATGGGTCGATTTTTTTTAATATTTTGGAGAAGTTTCCCATCTGAACACCATGGTAGTTCCGTTTTTTATTTGTTCGGCATTTTTAATGTACTAGTCAGTAGCGTGAATATTTGATAAGCATTAAATTCGATTTATTGTTTGGACTATTGGTTACATATCTGAAAGCGTTTGGTCTACGAATGGGAGTGCTGTAATACTACTGAATTGAAGGCTTTAGCATATGTGAAAGACATTTTAATAATCTATAGTGTTTAAGACAGCACGCACGTTTGTTTGTCACACGGTCCTCTCAGACTGGCAAAAACAGGTTGGGCTGTTTATGAACTGCAGATGAAGTTGAGCAGCGTAAAATTATTTTTCGGTATCCCCACTTCGGAGCAATTGGAATCGCTTACTTTACTGAGAATCCGTAAAAAAATATTTAGGGGAGACAAAATTGATTTTACTTGGCTACGATTTCAACAAATATACGGAAAAAGAGCGGTTACTAAATTGAAACAATGAGGAAAGACCCGACCTTTCTAAATACTGACAAACAGTATCGAGGTTCGTTGCCGGGAGACCCGAGACAACGAGAAACAATGACGGAGGACTGATTGTAGGGATGAAAATGTTCCCATTAAATGAGATAATATGTGAATGTTCAATGGTACCTCCAGTGAAGCGTCCGCTACATGCACGAGTCGTTATAAAAATAGATACCGCAACACATTGAGGCATTTGAATTTTATCCTCGATGTAATGTTCACTTGATGTAGCAGTGAGGTTTACAGTAGATCTTCTGGCCCACTGTAATAGGCGAAGGTACGGTAGGAAAAAACTCTGGATATAATATATGCATAGGCAGTTCAGTGGTTTCAAATTTATATCATATATCGCGTTTAGACCTAACTTTCAATATGTCAGTCACGCTTCTTGAGCAATAACATAGAAAAAAAACATGAGTGCGGGGACGAAATCTTAAAAAAGTCATAAATAGTATTTGTGTCATCACGAACACGCAGCAGCCGGCCAAGGAGGCTTTCCGGCAGCAACGAAAAGAAACATTACAGTGAATAGTAAGAGTTGAATTGCGAGTAATGAAAAGGTAAGAAGTAACGCGATCTCTCTGTTCCATGGTTGACCAGTAAATGGAAGTGTGCAGAAGATATTTTATTTGTGATTGAGCTTTGTATGAGACGGAGTTTTGACATTTCACACAGTGGCCGCTGGTGAACGCTCTTTCCTGCGTTAATCGTATCAGCAGTAAAACTACAAACTACTTCTTTAACCCCAGCAACAGCCGATACCGCCGTGTGGCGTAGTTGTGAACTCACCAATTCACTTATTGGTACTGTATTATATGATCAAACGTCGTTAGCTGCATAACTAATAATGAAATTTTGATCTCATGGAAATTGATAAACTGTTGTACTGTTTCATTGATTTAAAAATTAGTTCCAATATGTCCAATAGTATACCAATTTTGAAGTCATTCAGAGAGTTCTAAATAGTAGCTTGGGATCTTCCTTCTTCCAGCGACTGTTTACACTTCACGAAAGGGACTGAGTGGACATGATGCATAAATCAACGACAAGGGACACGAGACTGAAATATTAACCAAAACGTGATGTATTATTGGTCCCCGCGCTTTGGAATCCATATTGCGGTATCTATACGAGTTCAGATATGGGAATTCTTTTCATAGGATGAATCCCTTTGTTATCTTCTGAATCAGTTATAGTGCACCTGTCGCAGTCCAGTCACTGCCCAAATCAAACATTGTATCGGTAATACTAAGCTGTTGCATATTCTCATTTCTGCCACCAAATGGTTCCAAATAACACCCACTATTCACCAACTATGCAATTGGACCTACTCAATGTAAGTAGCTTTGCAAATAAATTATGTGGTTACTGGGAAGGATACTGCAAGCAAGTAAGCGAAGTTGGGATCATTATTGCTGGAACTTTTGAGCGGGTTATGGTGTACATGTTTTGATACTCGGCTAGCAGCCTCGGAACAAATTTGACGCGTTGTCATGCATTGCATTAGTGTCAACTCATTCGCTAGTGGAAGTCGATGACATACTGATAGTATTTCTAAGAAATATACGCCAAGTACATGACTTTCATCACCCTGCAAGTACCTGAACTTTTTTTTTTGTAATGTCGAAAAGTGTTATGGACTGACACATACGCGTAGCGTCATAATAATAAAGATGATGGTATTTATCGCTCTCGGAGAAGCAAACACTATGTCAAGTAACCACCAAGACGAACTTGACAACATCTTAATATTTATTAATAATAATATTCTAATCAGCAACTTTCATCCACCCAATGCATGAGAAACGATATAAAATAAAAATACTTCAACTAAAGAATTTTAGCAGTGGAGCAGTAACTATAATTTGCATTGTTTTCCTCTCTACACTACTGGCGTTGGCAGTAAATATATTCGAGGTCTTCATTGCCTTGTTGACCCGCCCAGTGCGCTAGGAAGGAATAGAAGCACTAGTAAGTCAATACCACAAAAAAGAAGGGACATTCCGCGCACACATCGCGCCAGTGAAAGTACAAGAACAAGTAAAAGTTCTTTGACAGCACGAGGTTGTAATTAAAATCAAATTTCATTCAAAGCTGGACATAATGAGTTACCTAGTTGCACGAGGTTCACCAATAATGAGTTACCTAGTTTTACTAGGCTCACCGATAGTGAGTTACCTAGTTTTACTGGGTTCACCAATAATGAGTTACCAAGTTTCACTAAGTCATCATAAATGAGTTTCCTAGTTTTACTAGGTTCACCAATAATGAGTCACCTAGTTTTACTAGGTTTACCATTCGTGAGTTACCTAGTTTTACTAGGTTCACCATTCATGAGTTACCTAGTTTTACTAGGCTCACCAATAATGAGTTACCTAGTTTTACTAGGCTCACCAATATCATGTCAGTCAATTAATGAATAGCTATCGTAATTTTATTTTATTAACTGTTGATAAAATGTCCTTTGTGATCGTGTAGAGTTTTTCTCCCTGAGCGTTCACTCAATACTGAATTTCTGGAGAGATCTTCCTAGCGCTTGAGGCGTTTGATTGACTGTCAATATTGGCACTCAGCCTCTGATTGGGCCCTGCAAATAATTGGGGAAGCTCAGAGGGCTTGGATAGCTGTATAAGTTTGAAAGATATTACTGGCTTTTGGAACGAGCAAATTGTAGTATTTCCTGAAGGTTAAAACTTTAGGAAATACTACCTTTTCCTCTTACCCTTACCAAATTTTTTTGTTTACATTATAGAAAAAAAAAATCCTGGATTTCTCGTGAATAATATGTATACAATAAAAACATTATGAAACATGTACGCACGTGCTAAAGGTTGAGCCCTATGCTTCTGAAACTGTTTCCTTCAACCTAGCAACAGTTCGGATTTGGAGTGTGCTATCCCAAATGAGGATACGTGGATCCATGTATCATCGAAAACTATTGCAAACAAATTTGCGGCCTCTGCCTAATTTTACTGACTCCGTGATAATCGATTTATTTGTACATGTGTTTGATCACTTTGTAACTCGACAGTCTGATTGTTATTTGTAAACAACTCGGAGTCAAAGCCGATAGAACGCAGTGCGTTCGAACAAAATGTTTGTATTCAACTAAGTTTCTTGTTCACAGCGGATGCCAGATGCCGTCACGTGTCTAATTCCATAGTATTCTCACAAAATCAGCAATATGTAATTAAGGAAGTTAATTGAAGTTGGTGTTCAGCAATCTCGCTTATACAGTATGATGGAAGTTGATGTTCAGCAATCTCGCTTATATGATAGCACAAACCCATCTACGAACTTATAGATTGACATGGAAGTTCACCAATAAGGACAATAACTCAACAAATTATGTAATGTGGCTGTGATTCACCACGTTTTTCGGTAAAATTAATTGGGCAGTGATCCATTTAATTTGATTGGTATCATCTCGCCGTAGATCAACTAATCATCATTCAAGGGTTCATTCGAAGTCTTCTCATCAGCCCATACGACACAATAGGGAGGCGCCCAGCAGCAGAGGTTGCTGGGACAGTAACAGGAAAGAAGCATAGTTCTGTGTTACGACGAGTTACGGGCGTCCTACACAGAATTTTCACCGGAATCTTGATCGATTCATTTCATATACAACGTATACTTTTCATCATTTTTTAATAAATGACTGTGTTTACCTTGCAATAGTACATCCGAGCAGGGAAATAGATTGGGTGGAGAAAAACAATAGGTACTAGTACATCTTTGGTTGTGTACCAAAAGGAGCTTGTGTTTAGGATAATGCAATTCTCTTTTCAATAGTGCTAACGTATACAAATATTAGTTTCTAACATTGTTCAATCTAAATTCGACTTTTCTCGAAAGTAAAATTAATGATACTGCTCTTTCAGTGTATTTGATTGGTGTATCTAAACTGATCCTTTGCCTTTTGTCTCACTTCACATTTATTTTTGTCTGCGTTCGCAGTCGGAAAACTCCCTCCATTTCGTTATCTGCAAAGGAAATATTCCCAGCGTTCAAGTTCCTGTGAAAGGAAGCTCTAAGGTTGCTATTTTTCGTTACCCTGGACAATAACATGATGACTTTAGACAGTTTTCAGTTGAACCTTTCAAAACGATGAATAATTGGTCACTGATTCAATTTGAAGGGCTTCGATCGGATTACAAAAGTCTTCAGGGAATGGGAAAGGTGGTGGAAATGCATTTGTAGCAACAACATAATATCACGAAGCAAAATAATTTAAATTCAAATAACTAGATCAGAAGCGCTTGATTGTACAGTTTGAGACAAAACTACTACAAACAGATAGAAGGGTCGCTATACCTAGCGATAGATTATTTTATAGCTAACGTCAGATCAGCCACTTTCATCTCCGCTAACTGTCATTTCAGCCACAAGTTGTTGCGACTTCCTACCTACGGTACCATTTTTTAACAGCGGACACTCATAGCATTCCTCAGTCAGACTAGCCACTGTCACATCCGCAACTGGCATATCATCCACGAGTTGTTCCGCCGGGTCGCTATGCCTGGCGCTAAATTCTTCTACAGCTATCGTCAGATCAGCCCCTTTCATCTCCGCCAACTGTCATTTCAGTCACAATTTGTTCCGACTACCTACTAACGGTACCATTTTTTAACAGCGAAAATTCATAGCATTCCTCAGTCAGACCAGCCACTGTCATATCTGCCTCTGGCAAATCAGCCACGAGTTGTTCCGTCAACCGAGCTAAGGTACCGTTTTACTGGTTATCACTTTAACGAAACCTTTCCTACCCAACCTAACCTAATCTAGGAGTACGTGTTTCTAACCTGCGGGGCAGAGGTACGTATTTCTAAACCGCGGGGCAAACGAACGTCATTTTCTAGGGTACGTAATGCCGTTTTTTCAGCGGTAATGACAGTTTATTGAAGTTTCATTAAAGTGATAACCAGTAAAATGGTACGATCGTGGCAGATATGCCAGTGGCGGGTATGTCAGTTGCTGCTCCGAGTGAGCGATGCTATGATTGTGGCTGTGATTTCAACGCTGTTGGAGATGAAATCTTCCGTTTCGAGAATGATCAAGTTCACTTGTTCCCTCGTGAACATTTCTGAGAGGACAGATAATTGGATTATATCCAGGCATGAAATATAGCAGAACATCTCGCGCCCTACGTGGGAGCCTATTATGACTCACGTTGAGGCTCCGTTGGGAATGAGTCTCAAATTAAATAAAATCAAATCGCAGAACATTTTCACTAATAACGGATGATAGCGAAATTTCGATAACATCGACGCGATAACATAAGTTTTGTATAATCAATGATGCTCATTTCCTTGATTACATGTTATCTAAAATGTTAACTCATTATGCATTATCACTTGCATTATCACATGCTTTATCACATACATTATCGCATGCATTATCACATGCATTATCACATGCATTATCACATGCATTATCCCATGCATTATCACATGCATTATCACATGCATTATCACATGCATTTCCACATGCATTATCACATGCATAATCACATGCATTAATGCAACCAGCAGCTTGACAAAAGTTGGATTATGCCGGAGCCGTCTTGTCAGAGATGAAGAAGAGACGAGTGTACCAGATCTTTATTTCAACGCAGAAAAATATCAGTCATGACGTTTTTATCTATTGGCAGATCTCGTTATATTGTGTAATTTGGCATAACTCACCCAACGCTCTATAACTAATGGAATAAAGTTAATAGACACTTGTTGGACAACCTAATACGTCTCTTTCAACGTTTTCTATTTGCAGTATATTATATTAGCAGAATTATCGCTCGCAATTTCGTGTTGACAACCATTGCTCTTTTTTTTTTTCCTAAAACTGATTACTAAAGTCGGTGGGTTACATAACAAGTTTGTTATGTAACCCACCGACAATTGGATCAGAAATTAAGAAGAGAATACCTTAACTGAATAGTAAGGATGTAACGAACTGACGATTATTATGATTCCACGTTCACGCTTAAATAAATGTATCTCATGCTAACTCGTAATCAAAGCACGATGTTTGAAAAACATTGTTTGAACACCTATTGTATAATGTGGAATTTAAAATTATGAACATTTTGTTTTCAAAATATCCCTCTGTGATGATAAGTTCTTCTCTATTTGACGTTGACTATAGTTTGTTGATCCGTGCCTTGGATGTGCTCAGTGGTCAGTTAAAAAGTCAAGCTTTGCTTTGTCTTTAGGAGGCCGCTCCTGAACGCGCAATTACATCAAGAAGCAAGGAGTAGAGAAAGTCACGTGATCTGGACAACGATGTCCAGATCGCACTGTGGGCGAAACGTGTGAGGGCGAAACGTATTATCGCTAAATAACTACCTGGCTATTGAATGAGGGGCGAAAATTATTAGAGGGCAAAACGTAGTATTGCTTGTACCTGCCATTAACATGATTGGAAATTGATCAGCCATTGCAATATATTGATGAGATATCGCAACATCCTGGATTCAGCCTCTTGAAATATTGCTTCAGTGGTGAAATAGGGTGACGATAATAATTGAAAGTCATTAGACACGCAAATTGGTTCGGTAGAGATTGTATTACATGTCAAAGCCTAACTGAACGCAGCAACGAATATATTGAGCTAACTTCCTTTTTAAGCTTGCACTTATATGCAGATCAGCTTTCCATTGCAGTCCCAGTAATCCTTCTGTTTTGTAGAAAGTCCTGCAACAACGTCATGATCTGGACCAAAAGTTGCCGCCGTAAGGATCACTCAGCGGGGATTATGGTTAGTTTGAGAAAAAATAATCTAACAACTTAAATGGAAATATAAATATATGTTTCCGAAGCATTATTGTACACCAAAAAAATATAATTGTTGGTAATCTGTTACTGTTATTGGAATACAAATTGGTTAATATGTATGAAGACCATAGTTTTTTCCTCATATTACTAGAAAATACAGTAAAAACAAGTTGATAATAGACGATAGAAACACTGAAATGGGCTCAGGTGGATAGGGTGTTAAGTTAAGCAGTGTCTATTTTATGAATATCTGTTATCCGAAAAAACTATATTTAAACAAATATATGCGCCAATAATTCAATTCGGCACCCGATGAGATCTAATCATTTCACTGAACCATTTTCAACATAGTCGATTGACAAGTTTTACATGTTTGACAAGTTTTACACAACTTTTTGATGGAATGAAAACAGTTCTTCCTAAGGATAGAGAACGATATGAGGTTGATACATCATTTAAGATGTTACAGATACTAGATTCGTAAAGTTTCAGAAGAGCGACATCTGGTGACACTAAAATTACTGTTTTAAGTGCAAGATGGATCAGAACCGGAAACAGATGCGCCGCTCAAATTGATTTAAAATGATTGTTTAACATGCGGTGATTCAACTGTTGTTACAGAAGAACTATTTACGTTAAAACATTTATTGAATACACTTTTTTTATAAAACGTTACTGTGGGGGGGTTTATAAAACGTTATTGTAGGTGTTCACTGACAGTTGTTCTCATCGAATTAACGCATAAAACTGTTACTATACATGAATGTTGTACAGCAAAATACACCTGTTCGCTCCCAACAAATTACTACCTTGCTTTGCCTGAGCTGGTCGAGCTCAGACTTCATGATCATTAGTCAGCACGGGGTTAATGAGAGACGTGGGGGCTACGTATCATTGCTCGCCTTGCACCGATGAGGGTGTTTGCGAAAACTGATAGCACCCGGGTTATCTTATGTCAACAAAATAGGAACAAGCGAAATTGTTTAACAGTCAATCCCAAAACCTCCTGATCAACATGATGGTCACCCTTGTGAGGTTTCAATTAGGAGTTTTCAGTGGTGAGGTACCATAGGCGTCAGAGTT